>PVJC01000354.1:0-133151 GCA_004026665.1 Murina feae
GGGGGGAGGGGCTGCAGGCAGTTGGCCAGCAGGCCCTGCCTCTGATTGGGATGCGGAAGCCGATCTGGGGTGAGGCCAGGCTGGGGAAGGGACTGCAGGAGGTTGGCTGACTGGCCCTGCCCCTTATTGGGGTGAAGGAGGGGTGATCAGGGCAGGAGGCCACAGGAGGTTGGCCAGTTGGCCCCCTCCGGCCCAGCTCATTTCTCCCCCAACCCCCATCAGACCAGTTCACTGGCTGCAGTGGGTGTCCTAGTGACCAGTTGTTCAGGTCATTATGGCGTTCTGGTTGCTGCCCTTCTGTATATATAGATAGTCCACAGGGCTTTTTGAACCAATTGATACTGCGAAAACTCTACCTGAGGAAGTTTACTCTGGGCTCTGGATTTAAACTGAATTGGCTTGGCAGTAATAAGACGCACTACAGAGAAGGTCTTGCTGAGTCCCTTCTCAGGTGTGGAGGATCTGGACTGGGAAGGTGTCAGTAAGTAGAAAAGGAAAAAGAATATTTATGTAGAGACTTTTTTGGCCTATAAAACACATATATTAAAGTCTTCTTCACTATAATCTTTGTAGTAGGCATGTTACTAAATATTTGTTGAATGAGTACATGATTTAATGAAGCTCCCATTTTACAGATGAGGAAACTAAGGCTCAGAAAGGTTAAGTAGTGCAAATAAATGGCAGAATCAGAACTAGGACCTAGCCTTCTGAGCTGTATCACAGACTTCCTAGAAAGGAAGGGGAGAACTGCAGACTGTAGAAGAAAGAGTTTGCATGCTCGTAGTGGGTTGGATGTGGAGGAGGGGGAGGCAGGACTGAAGATGGCTCTCAGGGTTGTTCCAGTGTGTTAGGCAGCTTTATTGAGGTCTAATTCGCAGACAGTAAACTAGATGTATTTAATTGGTGCATGTACAAAATTCTTGTGAATTTTAAAAAACTTCCAGTGAAACCATCACTGTAATACAATGAGCTCATTGATCACCCCCAAAGGTTTCCTCATGCCCCTTGTAATTCCTTCTTCCTGCCTCCCCCAGCACACCCTGGATCCCAGGCGGGCACTGATCTGCTTTCTTTTGCTATAGGTTAGTTTGTATTTTCTAGAATTTTATATAAAGGGAATTAATTACACAGTATGTTCCTTTTTTTTCCTGGCTTTTTTCACTCAGCATAACTATTTTGAGATTCATCCACATTGTTGCATATATTATTTTTATTGCTGAATAGTATTCCATTATTTGGACACAATACAATTATTTACCCATTCACCTGTGAGAGTTATTTGAGTTCTTTCCAGTTTTTAGCTATTAAAAATAAAGCTGCGCCTGACTGCGGTGGCTCAGTAGTTGAGGGTCAACCTCTGAACCAGGAGGTCACAGTTCGATTCCCAGTCAGGGCATAGGCCTGGCTTGTGGGCTTGATCCCCAATCGTGCAGGAGGCAGCCAACCAGTGATTCTCTCTCGTCATTGATGTTTCTATTTCTCTCTCCCTCTCCCTCCCACTCTGAAAGCAATAAAAATATATTTAAAAGAAAATAAAGCTTCCAGCCCAGCTGGCGTAACTCGGTGGTTGAGCATCATCCAATGAACCAGGAAGCCACTGGTTCGATTCCCAGTCAGGGTATATGCCGGGGCTGTGGGCTCGATCTTTAGTAAGGGGCGTGCAGGAGGCAGCTGATAAGTGATTCTCTCTCATCATTGATGTTTCTTCTCTTTCTCCCTCTCTTTTCCTCTCTGAAATCAATAAAAGTATATTTAAAAACTAAAGCTGCTATGAATATTTGTGAATAAATCTTTGTAGGGACATATAATTCCCTTTCCCTTGAGGGGGAGCGGAATGTCTGGGTCCTATGGTAGGTGTATGTTTAACTCTAAGAAGCTTCCAAACTGTGTTTGAAAGCAGATGTACCATTTCATGTTCTTCCCAGTGGCGTGTGCATGTGTGTCCCAGGGTTTTGAGCTGGGAGCATAGGCAGATGCAGCTGTCCTATTTGCAATTTGTTTCTAGTAGTGAAAGCACATGGCTTTGGAGCATTCTTAAGAATGACTAAATAATTGAGCGTGTTTGGAATACTTCCTGTAGGCTGCCTGGGTTCAAGTCCCAACCTTCTCCTTTCCACTTGTGTGGCTCTTTCTCGATAAAATACTTACCCTCACAATGCCATGGTTTCTTTATCTGTAAAATGGGCTCAATGATAGTATTTGCTGCAAAAGGTTCTTGTAAGAATTAAATAAAAATGATGTGACAAGTGCTTAGCAGAGTGTCTGGCACTAAAAAGAGAGCTTCGTTGACAGTGACAATGATCATAGTATATTTCCTCTTTGAAGGTTATTCTTAATGTGCTCTACTGAGTTTGCTGTAATGTTATGTTAAAGAGATAAACTTGTTGATAAAAAATTCATGCAATTGGAATCTCTACGAATTTTGAGCCGAGAGGAATTTAATACAGGCCGTTAGAAGCTTGCTCACTGTTGACAGGGCCAGAGGAGTGGGCTCAAGGTCAGGCCTCCAGGAAAGACTTGCAGAGCATTGAAGGGTGCCTTCCAGGGGAGCTGCTCCTATAATCCCACTCAGGAAATGGAGGGATCAGGAGGTTACCACTGGAGCTTTTTAAAAAAATATGTTTATTGATTTCAGAGAGGAAGGGAGAGGGGGAAAGAGAGAAGAACATCAATGATGAGAGAGAATCATTGATTGGCTGCCTCCTGCATGCCCCCCACTGGGTATCAAGCCCGCAACCTGGGCCTGTGCCCTGACTGGGATTCGAACTGTGACCTCCTGGTTCATAGGTCAACACTCAACCACTGACCGGCCACCACTGGGACTTGTGAGTTCAAGAGCACACTCTGGTAGGTAGTTAGGATCCAGGGGTCAGGACCACTGTGTTGTGTTCTGACATCCGTAAACACAGTGACAGGGCATAGGAACGTGAACTCGGCTTGTACCTCTGTAAGCAGCTGGAGGCTAGAGATTGGACACTGCAGTGGGAAACCTCGGTGTTTCCCTCCAGCTCACCAGTCAGCTGATGTTTGTAGCAGCAATCAGCGGCTCCAGGTCTTCTGCCTCCTTCCACTCTCCAGGTCACTGGTGAGTGCACCCAATTCTCCTCCAGAACTCTTGCTGCCAGGGAGTCTGGGAAGTGTAGCTTTTGGCGTTCCAGCCTCTTAGATACCAGAAGGCACACTAGAGAGAGGTGGGGGTTGATGCTGAGTGCTGGCAGAGGACTTGTAGAAGGAAAAAGATTCACAAATTTGCCCCCAAACAGTACGGGCCCATTTATACCACAAGCTTTTACCAAAGGCTTAATTTAGGATTTTTCAAGTCATTTAGATAAACAGCTCATAAGATGAGCATGCTAATAAAAAAAGTCAGCCAAAGAGGGTTCATGTTTTCAGTCTGAGCAGGTGGCAGTGGTTTATTGTAAATCTAAAGTATTCTATTCAACACAGCAAATGGTGTGTATATATGAGGGAAGGAGACTTTCTTAGTCAGCTATTTTTGTTGTTTTTTGAGAAGAGCTGGGCCCTAAATTGTTAACAAAAGCTGTGGTGATGTATCTCCAGTTTGTCCGAGAGATAAATATTGATGTGTTCTGTATCGCCACTGGCTTTCTGAGATGGTTTTAAGAATACTTGTCACTCCTTTCTGCCTCACTGAGGCCTGGGAGTTCTTCTAATGAGATTTATTTGGTCAGGGCAGGCAAGGGAGTTTCACCACAGGGACTACATGATGTGCGGGTTTATAGGAGCTGCTGGAAAATGTGGAAACAGGGACTTCGGAAACTCAACACACGGTGCAACATAAGGCAGTCTCTACTGGAAAATATTTTATGTTGATTGGACTATAATTAGAAAGACTTTAAAATATTGCATAGTATTCATTTGCCAATTCATTGCTTTATTAACATTTTTTGAGCCTATGCCTTATAAAAATGAATTTATCTCCTAGCCCATTGCCGTGTGTGTGTGTGTGTGTGTGTGTGTGTGTGTGTGTGTGTTGGAGTGGCTGTATTTGTAAAGTGTAAGTTAGTGTGCTTTTATTTAAAATTTACATTTCACTGTAGTCTGGATAGGTTGGTCAGTCAACAGCGTTGTCGCCTTTGCATTTTTTGAGGTAAGTAGAGATAATTCAGTAACTGTCCTCAGTCAATAGAATGACGGGTAAATTGTGCTGACACTTGAACACCATTGCTAATTTTTCCCTTCCAACTTTAGACAGACCTGTAGTTGGTTTCTAGGACATTCTGGTAGAAGCTAATCCTCTCACATCTCACCCCTTTCATCAGACAGAGGACTTGGGAATGCTCTAGTCTCTTACTGTTAATTATTCTTTTTAGTTTTAAAGCCCTTTAAAGTAATCTTTCTGTAATTAGATTGTCGGGGAGATTATCTTAGTAATATGGTGGTCTTTAAATTTTGTGTAGATTTTCAGTTTGTTAAATGATTGCAAAGGCTTTCATTTGTAAAGTTGAAGTTGACCCTGTTATGGCATTTCAAGGGGGGGGGAATCATGACCCGCTGTGGTGAATTAAATATCACAGCCACATAAGTGTCATCTTTTCAGTGAAACCTCAAGTGCCTAGAAATGGGCACTCTCCCATTTCGTTTGGCTTTAGCAAGAAGACACTTTACCATGGACAGTGGTAAACCTGGAAGCTGCCCAGCAAAGCCAGGCCCGCTGCTGCTTGGTGAGGCACAAGCGGAATTGTCAATTAAATTATTCTAATTGCAAAATTGGGGGTCTTGACCCAAAGAACACAGGTTGAGTTTGAAGAAGAGGCCGTTGGAAAAAGTGGTTTAATTTACAAACGGAGCTAATTTGTACAGAATGTAATTGACAGAGAACAAATATGGAGTTTCATGATGACCTCTTTTGAGTCCGTTTCTGATATTTACTTACCTTTTTTTTTTTTTTTTTAAATCAAAGACTTTCCTTTAAGCAGTTTGGAAAAGAGGAGACGAAGTACTAAGTTAGAAATAATACAAAATAACACTGTTGTTTGGAAGACCGTAATACTTGATTTTGAAAGATTTTTACTAATCATCATTTACTGAGTGCGTATTTTTTACAAGTCCCTGCACTGGCTCTGGGACTGAGGATATATGGTAAATAAAACAGACAATGTTTTGGAGTGGGTACAGACTCCCCCAGAAGTGTGAGATATGCAAAATTGTACAGTTAAAGTGCTATGATGGGGAATATTGGGAGGGCAAGGGGGCCGAGGGTGGGGCCAGAGGATGCGGAAGGTTTGCATTGGGAGGTTGCTGGGACCGGAACATGAAGAGGAGCATCGGCAGAGGGACAGCCAACTCCCAGGCTCTGAGGCAGGAAAGAGGCTTGACTGGATGCAGGAGCCCATGGTGGGACTGTAGTTGTCAGTGAAAATAAGAGGGACATCACACCAGCTTCCATCTGGAGATGCCATTGAAAATAATAGTTCTACTGAGTTTTATATCCCCTGAGCTAGAATGTTTCATATCACCAGTGGCCAAGTTCAGCTCTGTTCCCCAAGCACTTTTGGTCTGCTGTTTGCTGAGCACTGTGCTGAGTGGCATGAGGACACAGATGTCCATGCCCTCCGAGGACGGGGCGATGAGACAGTGGAAACCACAGTAATACAGCTACTGAAATTATAAGCAAGGCTGAGATGATTCGATGCAGACGTAATGTAACCATTGGCACATGTATTTTGCCTTATAGTTTAAAACCATTCTCACATATGTTTGTTCACTTAATCTTCATGTTAACTCAAGTTATTTCCTCAAAAAATGTGCATGTGAGCATGGAGAATGACGGAAGTCCACTGAATCTGAGGACCAGGTCTCCGTCATCAGTGAGCTGAGTTTCAATGTGTCTGCTGCTGTGACGAGGGCTGTCTCCTGGAAGAATCACGTGATTAGAAATGAAGCCTAGAATGACCATGGAGGTTATGTTGTCCACGCCTTTTCATATGCATTTCTATGATCGGGAATAGAAGATGAATATGATGTGGGTTTTGTTCAGCTCTGAAGATTTTCTTGCTGCCTTCCACAGGGCTCTCACCCAGAGCGTCTGTTCTCAGGCTTGGACTCTCCTCTGTTCGTAAATGCTGTTGACTTTGTTGTTTTGTGCGAGGGTTTTATCAGGACAAGAAAGGGTAAACAAGGTGATCTGTGCTCCAGTGGAGAGGTCGAATGGTTACATTACACAATCTTCCAGAGCATCTTGCAGCAAATACATGGGTTATATTAAAAATTGCAATCATATCATTTTTTATAGTAAATTGCTGACCTTATGCAGTAGAATCAGCTTTATTGAATTTCGCCAAAAATGCGTTTATAATTCTGCCATACACACATGATATTCATGTCCTTGCTGTCCATGTAGAAATGTCCCTTTTTATGATATTAAACAAATTAAATCGACTTTCTCCTGAGCCACTGTGCCTCACCTTTAAGATCCACTCTCAGGAGTCGAACCTCCACGGAGCAGAGCTCACCTCCATCAGCGGATGTCATTCCACAGAACACTGGAGTCGGTGCATTAGGCGGCCCTGCCCAGCAGCACAGATCGGCTCTTAGATTATCCCGAGGCGGTTCCAGGCAGTTAATGTATGTCCCGGCTACTGCTGAATGCTAACACGGCCTTGCTGTAATTACTCTGTTTGTTTTGAGGAAATGGTAGTTATTTGTTTAAAAGGATTTCATAGTAAACCAAGAGTACACAGGTCCAGTTCTCAGCTATTCACTTGTGAATGTTCACCACAAAAATTTAATCTTAAACCTGCTTTTCTTTGATTCTCTGTAGCTCTGCTCCCTTTCCAACCCATGTGGAATCAGGGTGCAAAATAATTTCAGTGTTAGTCTAACAAAAACTTTATGTAAGTAAAACATAGAAGTTTTAAAATTATCTGCTTTTTGGAGTAATTTGCTCTGGGTTTGTTGCTCCTTTTCATGTGTCTATTCTCTATATATCTACATATGTGTTTGTATAAATTGCTAGTTCTGAGTCAATTTCACACATAGAGGCAGAATGATACAGTGGAAAAATCATCCATCCATTCGTCCATTCACTAATCACTTACTAATCATACATTTCTTTCATGTCCTGATGTTTGTGCTGAGCACTGAAAATACAAGAATGAGATTTAGTGTTTGTAGTCTAGTGAGGTTTCACGACATGCAAGCAGGTGTAGGAGGAGTGATGACGTTACGGTCCCTGTGATAGGTCTGTGGAGAGAGGCGCAGAGAGGGAGGGGTCAGTTTTGTGTGTATGAGGAGGACGAGTGGGCAAGGGTTACTTTAATGAGTAGTCATAGATGAGGTTGCCTTTATCGGAGCCCTCGGGAGGGTTAGTTGTGTTTGGGATTTGGGAAGCAGTGGTGACCTTATTCTGCACAGAGATGGGTGGGAACACAGTGTCCAAGGCAAGGAATGGTCCAGAGAATTTCAGGAAACAGGCCAGTAAGTTGGATAGGTGGACTGGGGGTCAGGTCTTATGTGTGTTTTGCTCAAAGCCTTGGGTTTTGTTTTGTGGGCGGCAGTGGGGAAGCAATTGAAGAGTTTTGTGTAGAAGAGTAGTGTGTCATGTTTGTACTCGGAAAGCTCCCTCTGAAGGGAGGGTGGGCAGGAGAGTTCACTGCAGTAATTCAGGTGAGAACGATGGATGAGCAAGGGCATTTGTGGGGATGGAGAGGGCGGGCTAGGGAGAATGAGGTGACCAGGCCTGAGAAGAGGGAGGAGCCTGGCTTACTGTCCAGGTGCTTGGCCTGGGGAGCTGGCCTGGAGGAAAACAGGAGTGGAGAGAGTGTGGGACCAGGAGTTGGAGACAGCTTGAGGGAAAGAGAAGGCTGAGAAGGAGTCTCTGGAGACCTGTAACGTGGCTGGTGATCACGCAGCTGCCACTCCACGGCCAGGCACGTCCTCTTAAGGCGTCAAGATGCACAACTCAGGTCTCCTAGCTTTCAAAGGTGCCCCCACAGGGTGACTGCTAGGCTTGCTCTCTGCACAGACACCATTAAGGGGTTTCACTGAACCCCGAGGCTCAGGAGAAAGAGGAGATGGTATCTGAGACAAGCACTCTTGCTTCTGCTCCTGAGGGGGGCTCTCCTGAATGGGGCCATGCTCAGGGTGGGCTGCTACACTACCTGCCGCCGAGCACCTGGCTCCAAATGTCCCCTCCCCTCCATCACCCGCCCCTTATTTGCTCTTTCCTGAGTTAGAAAGGGTAGGTCGTGTTTGCGTGTGTTCCCTTGTCTTCTCATGACAGCCGGCTTTGCCGATGCGGCCTCCACAGGAGTCAGGTCTTCCTGTAACCTGAGTGACACGATGGTGACAGTGACCTGACCCTGCATGTGCCTTGGCTTTCTGGTGGCAGAGGGCCTTCTCTGATAAGTCAGTGAATCCGCGGTAGCAACTGTCCTGGAGCAGAGGCAGAGCCTCGGTCAGAAGCTCTAGCAGCGGGAGGGTGGGAAAGGCCTGGTTAGTAATCCACGACTTCCTAGGAGATCCCAGAGCAGTCAGCAGTGGGTGCCAATCCTGGGCTGGTTCCGGTCACCTATACGGAGGATGGAGAGGAGCATTTCCTTCTTCCAGCCCCTCTGGTGCGGGTCCAGCCCCCCAGGGCTCAGGCAGAGCTGCGGGTCTCACAGGACAGCCCGGCAGCTCTGCCTCCTGTTCCTAGGCACTAGTGGAATTGCTTTGGCAGGGACTTGGGATCTGCAGTTTTGAAAAGCATAGGGATTATATAATGGTTTTAAAAAGTATATCTGCAAGCAAGCTGCTTCTCTGTAAGTGTCTTGCTTAGTTGGCATTTGTCTAGCCTTTCCATGGAAAGCAGCTTCCTTGTTTGACGTGGCTCTAAAGCACGTGCTGGGCGTCTTGGAACTCACCCCTCCAGTCCCTCAGTAAAACCACGGAGCCCCCAGCAACTCACCCCAGGCCTACCGAGTGCGCCTTGTGCACCTGCACAGTCTCTCATAGACCATTTCGGCCCCATCCACCATTGTCAGAGTCCATTTGGTGGCTCTTACCTCTTCCTCTGCCTTTTTTTTTTTTTTTAGTTAAAAATATTAAATTAAAAATGTTTTTAAATAAATGGTTTGAATGTTTTTATTTCTGAACATTGACTTAAAGCACCTTTCTCCTTCCTCCTCCCCTACATGTGTACTGGGAGGAGGATGTGGAAATTGTAGAGAAAAACATGTTAAAAATGGCTTTCAGTATAAAACGAGAGGGGAAAAAAATCAGTGTTTAAGGAAACCCCAAAACAGCACTCTCATTACAGCACTTAAGTGGCTGCATTTAACCTATCACAGTGTTCTACATGGGAGAGACCAGCCAGGGAGCCATGTGTCTGAAATTAGAGCTCGGACCCTCAGGGACTAGAATAGGCAGACAATCTGTTTTTGAGGTGCAAGAGCAGGGCCGGCTAGGTGTGCAAGTGTGTGTGCATGCCCGTGTGTGTATGTGCATGCATGTGTGCGCGCACACCCATGAGGGTGTGGGGCCCAGGGGCCGTGCTTACCGAGAATACCCTGGGGTGGACATGTGTCAGCACCTGTGTGCTGTCAAGAACACAAGCTGCTGTTGCCTGTTCATTAGGTTTCCCGAGGAGTCCGGCCTCACCTGTGGCCAGGTGTTGCATCATAACAGCAGAACTTGCTTCATTGCGGCCCTTGGGACACACAGGAATAGATTTGAGAGGCAGAGTGACACAGACGGAGGAAGGGACACGCGGGAGTTCAGGGAAGGAAGGAAGCAGGATAATTCTGAAGAATGCGCATGGCACAGACTCCAGGACAAGCTTACTGGGCTGGCACTCGTGACCCAGAGTGGGTATTCCACAGAGCACTGTCCAAGGGACAAGGGGCGCTTACAGGTGGCCCGTACGACATCCCCCGCCAGCATTCACTGCTCTTGGCAGGGTCCTCTGGGCCGTGGGGCGGTGTTGGGATTTGTGGGCATGGCGGGGATTTGCAGCGTGTCCGGCTGCCCCTGTGGTGGCACAGCCTGTCTCTCTGTCCCCCTGGCTGCAGTGTGTGTTGTTGTCAGTGCTCTTTCCATTTCTCCCGGGATATTCCCAGAGCTTGGCAGCTGCTGTCAGAATTCCACAAGATAGGCTGACTGCACCCTCCTTAGGGGAGGGGCTCTGGGTGACTGGGGGTGCTGATAGACGCGTCTTCCTTTTGGGCTCAGTCTTTGTCAGTCTCCGTGAGGAGCAGCGTTTCTCTTATACTAACAAGGAGCCCTGGGGACGCAGGTTGCAGGGTGGTGATCGTCCCTTGGAGGCAGGGGCATTGGTGAGCCTGGCTTCATCCCGGGGGAGGGAGTGCTGATGAAACCCTGCCGCCTCACCCCGATGGGGAGAGGGGGAGGCGGCCGCGCGTTTTTTCTGCTTCATTATTACCAGGCTTGCTTGCCTTTGGGGCATTTCATCAAAACTTCTTTAGTTTTGCTTAAGAACTTTAAAGAGCCGAGGAGCCTGATGGAAAATTTCTGTAATAATTCAGTACAGCAGCACACTTCACAAATACCGCTAATTAGTCCTCAGAGCACCTTGGGGACAGCGGAGGGGGTGATAGTGGTGCTTGTGTTTTTTTATCCCCACTTTATAGGCTGAGAGACTGAGGCACCTGGAAGAATCTGTGACTTGGCTGGGAAAAGGGAGGCAGAGGGGCAAGGAGACACAAATCTGGAAGCTGAGGGTAGAGCTCTCCTCTGCCTTTCAGATTCTGTTGGAATTGTTGGGTCCTACCTTCAGGTCATTTAGAAAATCACCCTGGGTTTTGCCTCTCCTTTCATCCTTTTTTCTTTCTTTCTTTTTTCTTCTCTTTCCACTTGATGCTTCGTCTTGGGCATAGTTCATGTCTAGAAATACAGATCTGTCATCAGTTTTAATTACTGCTGGATATTCTGCCGAGCGTATATGCCATCATCTGTTTCAGCCAGTCCCCTTGATGGGCACCTAGATTATGTTCATTTTTCCCCTTTTAACAACTCTTCCTGAATGTCTTTGATAAAAGAATTTCCTTTTGTGATTACCTTTTTTAAGGTAAAAACCCTAGAGTTGGAACCCTGGGTCATAAAAAGGGGTTGTTTTCATTTTAATCTGCATTGCTGACCTGCCCTTTAGCAGGCTCTGCCAGCTGCCAGCCTCGGCGGCAGGGACCAGTGTGCTCAGCCGCAGCCTCCAGAGCACACGATTACTACCTGCTGCTTTCTTTTATGGTTTTAGTTTTCTTTTATGGAGTTTATTTTGTTGTTAGTTAGAGCATCGGGGGATATAACTTTATTTTTTTCCTTGTGACCAACCTGATTGTTTTAGCACCATTTATTGAACAATGTATTTCTTCCTCTACTCAATTCACATGTCACCTTTAGCGCATATGATGTTTTTCAGCACACTGCTCTGTGATGAGGACGTCTGTTCTCATTCTTGCAACACCTTTTGGTTATTATGCTAATCCTGCAAGGTTTTATTGCTGCAGATTAATTACACGTTATCTGTTATTGTAAGTTGTAATCTTCTGGTTTTCTTTTAGAATATTCCTGGCTCTTCTGGCCCTTGTGTGCTTATAAACTTGGCTTAGAATCGCTTTATCATGTCTCCTCCTTGATCGCACCCGCCCCTACCATAGCCAATCAAAAATAAAATCCTTTTGGAATTTTGATTATCATTACATTCAATGCAGAAACTACTTTGGAAAGAATTGGCATCTTTGCAATATGCAGTTTTTCCATCCATGGATGTGGTGTGTCTTTTAAGCAAAACATATTTACATATTTCTTGCATAGTTCCTACACATTTCCTTTAATTCTAAGTTATTTATTGTTGCTATAGGGCTTTTGTTTTCATTTCTAGGGGCCTGATGCACAAAAATTTGTGCACTGTGGGGGGGGGCGTGCCTCAGCCCGGCCTGTTTTCTCTCGCAGTCTGGAACCCCTCAGGGGATGTCCACCTGCTAGTGTGCTTGGCCAGCCTGGGTGAGGGGCTGATGACTGTTTGCAGGCTGGCCAAGCCCCCCAGTGGGGACCCTCACCCCATGGGGGTGTGGCCAGCCTGGGTGAGGGGCTAAAGGCCATTTTCAGGCTGCCCACAGCTCCCATTCACCCAACATCCCAGCAAGGCTGGCTGGAAGCAGGTTTCTGGGGTTTATTTATCTTCTACAATTGAAACTTTGTTGATTTGAGCAGAGGCCTAGGCAGGCAACAAAGCCTCCTGTTTGCTTCAGCTCCCTGGCTTCTATAATTGAAACATTGTTTCTTTGAGCAGAGGCCCAGCCAGCCTAGGCAGGCAGTTTCGGAAGCCTCCTATTTGCTCTAGCTCCATGGCTGCTGGCCACCATCTTGGCTGGGTTAATTTACATACAGCCGCTCTGACTGGCTAGTGGGCATGGCTTGGCTGGTGGGCGTGGCTTAGGTGTAACAGAGCAAGGGTCAATTTGCATATTACTCTTTTATTAGATTAGATAGTTTTCTAATTGATCTTTGCTAATATTTGGGAAAGTTACTGATTTCTGTGTGCTTAAAATGATCTTATACTTTTGTTTAATATATATATTTTTATTGATTTCAGAGAGGAAGGGAGAGAGAAACATCAATGATGAGAATCATTGATTGCTGCCTCCTGCACGCCCCTTACTGGGGTGGGGGAAGGGGGCGGTCAGACTTGCAACCTGGGCATGTGCCCTCAGCCGGAATCCAACCTGAGACCCTCTAGTCCGCAGACCGATGCTCTGTCCACTGAGCCAGACCGTCTAGGGCTTATTGTATTCTTTTTAATGGTACTAATTGTTCTTACTGGTTCTCTTAGGTTTTCTCAGTAGCACATCATGTGAAAATAATATTTCCCTTTCCAGTGTTCTGTGACTTTATTATTATTTTGGCTGGGCCTTCCAGAACAAGAGTAATTAAACCCAGGTGCTCAAGGAGGTAAAATGGTTATGAGCTCGCTACCTCCTTTTCTTCAAAGCATTAATTTAGAAACGAAAGGCATAGGAATAGGAAAGAAATAACTATAATGATCCCTAGACTCTTGCTGTCCAGGGCACTCTGCTTTTCACCTCTTTTAGCCAATATTTAGTCTTTGGCCAAAATTGTTTGACATGCTTATAACAAACAGCCTTGCATTAGAGAAGAAAGTCTGCATTATTTCTGTTTTTTTTCCAGACAGAAAAGCTGAAAGACTGTGGACATGACTTCCAGAGTCACTTGGCCAGTAGCTAGATGGCTAGGCCATGATTGTTGCAGCCTGTGTGAAACAGTGTGGAGAGGGGCGTGGAGGGGCTGGGCTGGAGGTTCAAGTCAGAGCTTGCCACCCTGGCCAGCACCACTGCAGCCCCTCTGGCAAATAGGGAACTCTGAGTATAAGGGCAGGTTTGGGGCTTATACATGAAACATGAAACATGAACACTGGGACATCGAAGGTGACTATTTATTCTATAGAAGTAGAGAGACCTTCCCTGTCTCAAGGACAAGGATACTAATGGCAGCTTCTGTGTCATCAGGCTGCTGTTACTCTCACCCTGAGACAGATTATGGTAATGGACGGAACAGTGGGGTCATTTTATTACCTCGGGGCTGGGTGGCTGCAGGCCAGGCCCTGTGTTTCCCGTCTCACCCCTTCTGATGCCCTCTGTGCACAGCCCCCGGATGAGAACACACAAACTCTGCTGGTAGCTGCTCTTCCCTGCTCAGAAACTTTGGGCAGTCCTTCATTTCTTTTCTTTTTTAAAAATATATATTTTTATTGATTTCACAGAGGGCGGAAGAGGGAGAGAGAGATAAAAACATCATTGATGAGAGAGAATCATTGATGGGCTGCCTCCTGCACACCCCACACAGGGGATCGAGCCCACAACCCGGGCCTGTGCCCTCATTGGGAATTGAACTGTGACCCCCTGGTTCATAGGTTGACACTCGACCACTGAACCCCTGTTCTTTGATTGGCTATCTGGCCGCTGTTCTTCATTTCTTACAGGACCAAATCCTGTCTGCTCATACTCTTTCCAGCTTGATTTTTTTATCTTCTTATGTTGAACAATTTCCAATATATAAAAAATTGAATGATGCAGTAAACACCCAAATACCTCTTATCCAAGTTCTTAGTTAACATTTTGTCAAATTTGCTTTATCTGTCTCTCATTCTTTCTACACACACATATTTTCTCATTCTCTCTCTCTCTCTCTCTCTCTTTCTCTCTCTCTCTCTCTCTCTCTCTGACTGTTTAAAAGTTGCCAGTATCATGCACTTCAACCCTAATTACCTCAGCATGTAGCTCCTAAAATAGGACAGTTTTCCATATAACATCACATTATCACACCTAAGAAAATGAACTAATTTCATAAAATCATCTGTTTTATATTCTATATCTAATTTCCCAGTTGCTCCTATAATTCTTTTGTAGCCTCTATCAGGGCATTTCCCTGCTCTGTTCCATCCAGAACTGTCCTCCTGCCTGCTCTTGTTTTACTTGTCATTGACTTTTCTGAAGTGGCCAGGTCAGTTTTATAGAATATCACACGTTGTGGGTTTCTCCCATTGCCTCCTCTTTTAAAAAAAAAAATATATTTTATTGATTTTTTTTTACAGAGAGGAAGGGAGAGGGATAGAGAGTTAGAAATATCCATGAGAGAGAAACATCGATCAGCTGCCTCCTGCATACCCCCCTGGGGATGTGCCCGCAACCAAGGTACATGCCCTGGACTGGAACCAAACCTGGAACTCTTGAGTCCGCAGGCTGATGCTCTAGCCACTGAGCCAAACCAAGTCAGGGCTGCCTTCTCTTTATAAGAGTAAGATAAAACATTCTTGGCGCCCTAACTGGTTTGGCTCAGTGGCTAGAGCATCAGCCTGAGGACTGAAAGGTCCCAGGTTCGATTCCGGTCAAGGGCATGTACCTTGGTTGCGGGCACATCCCCAGTGGGGGGTGTGCAGGAGGCAGCTGATCCATGTTTCTCTCACATTGATGTTTCTAACTCTCTATCCTTCTCTCTTCCTCTCTGTAAAAAAATCAATAAAATATGTTAAAAAAATTCTTGGCAAGAGCACTTGATGATAATATTGTGTGCCTATTACTGTGCCACGCCAGAAGGCAGGCAGTGTCAGGTTCTTCCCACTGGTGAGGTCGAGTTGATCATTTGGGTAATGAGGTGCCTGCCAGATCTCCCCATTGTAAAGGTACATGTTCCCCTTTGTAATTAATAAGTAATCTGAGAAGTGCTTCTGTGAGATCACGTTATCTTGTTACTCAACAACCTTTCATTCCGTGGTTTTAGCATTTGTTGAAGATCCTTGTTTGAACCAACTATTCCTTTGTGATTTAAAAAATTTTAACTTTCTAACTTTATTATTTTTAAATAACTATCTAGTATTCTGTAAAAAAGAGCTTTCTCACCTGCCCTCCTCCCTCTCTCTGTCTCTGTCTGTGTCTCTCTTGCTCTCATTTGCTTTTGAGTACCACTATATATTCAGTGTTATTATCCATTATTGTCACATTTCTTTTTTTAATTTTTATTGACTTCAGAGAGGAAGGGAGAGGGGGAGTTACATAGAAACATCAATGATGAGAGAGAATCTTTGATCGGCTGCCTCCTGCATGCCCACTGCTAGGGATCAAGCCCGAAACCCGGGCATTTGCCTTTGACTGCAATCGAACTCTGGACCCTTTGTCCACAGGCTGATGCTCTATCCACTGAGCCAAACCAGCTAGGGCGTCATATTTCTTTTTAATGCCCACATTGTTCCAAGTTTGGTCAGTGGGTGTCTATTTCGGCTGGCTCCTGGGACCCTTGCTTTTTGGCACAAATGTCTCAGGTATACCCGGTACTGTCAGTGAACCAAGCCTGGAATCAGACATTTTCCCAAGGTTTTAGTGAGAACGATACTTAGGAGTCTGGATCTGGACACTGTTATGTGCATTGCTCCTGGGCTGTCTCTGCTTCCTGTCTTCTGTAGCGCACAGAACTGTGCATGCACACATATGCACGCACACGGTGTTGTTTTGTATTTATTTACATGAAACGTGTGTATACATATGCACATAATGCAAACAACATGACAGGATTTTCTTTACATCTCTTATTACATTTCTCTTTTCTTACAGTGAGAAACTGGGTTCTTCAAGTTTGATAGATTATTATTTACTGTGTCCCGTAATATAAGTAAAGTGTTTTTTAAATTACAAACTAATATTATCAGCATTTCTTTGTAAAGTTTAACATTTCCTTGCATTCTTTTTTGTCCTTAGATTAGATCACTGGTAGTTCTCAAAACCCTTTTGGGGAGTCTGTAGGTCAAGACAATATCCATAGCCAGTAGAAGGACATTATTTGCCTTTTTCACTGTGTTGACATTTGCATCGATAAAGCAAAAGCCTTGGTAGGTCTCTCACTGTATTTTTACTGCATGCACTTGCAGTTTTAAAAAAGCCCATTTCACTTAAGAGTGTCCTTGAGGAAAGAGTAAAAATGAAGCCACTTGAATATGCATCTTGGTAATGTCTGTGGGACACAGTGGGAAGTGCGCGTTAAGTCCTTCTGCTGTGTGCTCAAGTACAGTGGTTGTCCTGAGTAGCCGTGTGTGTGCCATCGCCTGAGTTATGAGCTGACCTAGCACTTTTCCCTTGGCTATCATTTTTACTTGAATGAATGACAGAGAAACTGTGATAAGTCGGACTTCAGTATATAGAAGACATTTTCTCAAACGAACCAAGTGAGCCTGTTGTTGCAAGGAAAACATACTGACTGTTGGTCATTAATAAAATTTAAACTTTTATATGACATTAGAACTTTGGAAAATGTGTACCCACCATTGTGAGCTAGGCCGTTTCCTGATACGTAAAGCGTCCTGATGAGATTATGGTGATACTGATATTGTATAAGTATGATATTGTATAAGTATGTCAACATTTGGAAGCTCTGTGTATCTTATTGAGCTGATATTTCCTAAATTATCAATGCATGATCTTACAAAATTACACGTGATTAAAATATCCATTCAAAGTGCAAGCTAGACCAATGGGGTAAGATATGGAAGTTTATTGATATGGTTACGGATTCCACATTGCAACTAATCCTTGAGAAACTACCACTTGTCCAGTTTGGTGTGGTGTCACAGAAGAATAGCCACAATGATCTGAGAGCTGTTAGAAGACTCCTTCCTCTCTCCACTATGTCTTTATGCGAGGCTGTGTTTTCTTCATTTGCTTCAACCAAGCCAACTCCGCACGGATCGGATGCAGAGCAGATATGAGAATCTAGTTGTCTTCTCATTAAGCCTGACAGAAAAGAGATTTGCAGAGAAGTTAAATTGTGCTACTCTTCTCATTAATTATTTTGTTTGTTTTTGAAACTAGTTGTTTTTTTAAAAATATTTTTCATTGTTAAATGCATTAATACTTTACAATTTCTCAGCTTTGATTTTGCTGTAAGTATAAGTATATATGATCCTCACTAACAAAAGTTGTTTGGGATACTGCATACTTTCTAAGAGTCTAAAGGGGTCTAGAGACCACAATGTCTGAGAAGCACTGCCTTAGTGGTTACAACGGCCTTGACTGACTTACGTAAGCAAGGATCCTGACAGTTTCCCACAGGCTAGACCTTAGAGCACCCCAATCTGGCACCCTCTATCTGCCTTTTGTGGGATTTTTTTTTTTTAATACTACATAGATTTCAAACCCTACATATTGTTTTCTATAACCAATATGTTTTTATATTTGTTCTTTTCTTTCCTCCTTATGCCATCCTGCATTCCTGTGCTTTGTCTAGGATCCTTTTCCTTCTGTCTGACAAACTCCTTTAGTATTTCATTTAATGCAGTTATGCTAGGGATGAATCCTCTGATTCTCTTTGTTGGAAAAGGACTTAATTTTTCTATAGTTTAAACAAATTTGAAGTGGTTCTTTAAATAACAATATTGTATGATAAATATTATATTTTAAAATAAATTGTAAGAGTAGTCCTTTGTATCTTTCATCCAGATTTCTGAAATGTTAACATTTCCTTCATATGTATTCTCTTTCCACTTCTTCCTCCCTCCTCTATGCTTTCCCTCTCTCTTCCCCCTTCCTCCTTCTTTTGCCCTTTCTCTCCCTTCCTCATATACATACACATATATACACGTGGGTGTGTATATAAAAATCACACATGTGTGTATAAAAACCAAGAACATAATTTGATAAAATTATATTTAATCTGTAGATGACCTTAGATTTAGTCAGTTATCCTAATAATGTCCTTTATAGCAAAAAATTTATATATATATTTTTTTTAGTCCGCAGTTCAGTCCATGACCACGAGTTGCTTATGATTGCTATATCTCTTTAACGTTGAATTTGGAACAGTGTCCCTCAAGCTTTCTTTGTCTTTTATGTACTTGATATTTTTGTAGGATGTATTTTTGTAGTTTTTGAATCCTGTACCTGAATTTGGATTTGTCTGTTTTTGTCTCATGACTGGATTTAGTTCTTGCAGTTTTTGGTAGGAACACCACAAAAGTAATCCTGTGTCACATCAGGAGGCATATGACATTGATTTGTTCCACTGTTAGTGATTTCGCTTATTCTGTTGGTTGAGGTGTTACCTCTTTCTTCACTACAAAGTTACATTTTCCCCTTAGTAATTAATAGATGTCTTTTGAGGAGATACTTTGAGACTGTATAAATACCTTATTTTCATCAACTTTTACCCACTATTTTTAGCATTCATTAATGACTCTTAATCAGTTATTATGAGGATTGCTGAATCCACATACCAGTTGATTCATATAATTTATTATGAGGATTTCTGAATGGTGATTTTCTAATCTTTTTTTTTTTTTTAATATAGTCTTGAGCCACATACCAATGTTTCAGTCAACAATGGGTCACTTACTTATATGACAGTGGTCCCATCAGATTATAATGGAGCTGAAAAACTTCTGTTGCTTAGTGATAAGTCACCAGTGATGTTGTAGGCCATGACTTCAGATGATTTGCCAAGGAGCTTGCAGAAATCCACAGGGCTGTCATTGAGGTGACGGACAACTTGAACCCGGGTGTGGGTGAGGATGACATTGAGGAGCTGCTAGAGGTGGTTCCTGAGGAATTGACTGAGTTGTTGGAACTGGAACAGGAATGCATAGCTAAAGAGGAGGAAGAGAAAAGGAAACTGCAGGAAAAGCAGGAGAACCCCCAAGAAAATTCACAGTGAAGGGTTTAGAAGGAGCTTTTGCAGACTTCCATAAGCTCCTGGAAAGTGTGAACACATGGCCCCAACACTGAAAGGTTTTCATTAATAGAGAGGAATGTTCAGGGTGTACTGTCTGCTTACAAGCAAATCCATGGTGAAAAAAGATAGAAACCTAGCAAACCACCGCATGTTTCTGAAAAGATTGGTACCTCCTCAAGAAGAGCTTCAGCAGATCCTTCAGGAGGCGCCCAGAAGGAGAGCACAGTTCCATACATATTCTCTTGAAAATGGTTTTCTGTCCAGCTCTTTAATTTTCAATAAAAATAGTGACCTCTCTCCCCCTCCCCCCAGCATTCTGTCTTGTTTCTTGGGTGCAACACATCCTTTTTTTTCCCTCCCTCCTGAGAATATTATTTCTGTTCTTCCCTAAATATGTTTTCTCTTAAGTTTTTTATGATGTTTTGGGACCTCTGATTTTCATTTTCAAGGTTTCTCTCAAATTCTGGTGATCCCTGGCTGTCTGTTATTAAAGAGAGAGGCCCTAAAAAATTGATTGGAAGGTCTCTGGGATGAACCTTTTTTAACATGTTAATTAATGTAAAATGAGTTAAAATCAGAACTATGTGTTGAAGGTGCCATGTCCAGCTAGAAGTCTCCTTTTCAAGAGCAATTTTGACTCGATTCACTGTGTACATACCTTTAGAATCTTAGGCTAAGATGTAATTTCATTTTGTGTTCAAGGTATTAACAGTAATTGCTTCTGGATGGTGGGCATGTAAGTGATTTTTCTCATCTGGCTCCTTTCAGCTTTTCTCTATTAAAACAGTTGTTTTCAATTTTTGAATATTGCTTTCATAATCAGAAAAATATCAAAAGAAGTGAGTTCTTCATGCTCCTTTCTTCAGTAACCATCCATCTGTGGGAGAAATTGAAGCAGAATCTGGAGTTTTCTGTTAAGTTAGTGTAATTAGGTGGATAGATACTGGACACAAGTTAAAGAGATTTTACTCAGATCAAGAATTTTCTAAAGTTAAGGCTTACAGACCCAGCTTGCTACTGCTCACTAGATTCCATGTGAGCAAGAACATCTTATTTGTTCACGAATTTATCTACAACTCCAGCACAATGTCGGACTTAGTAGGTTTTCTATAATTATATGTTGCTGAGTAAATAAATTTAACAGAATGTGACACTGCTCCAAAATAATAGTACAGGGATAATCAGATACTCATGTGAAAAAACCAACTTTGACCCTTAGCTCACATATATAAATAAGAATGGTGAATCTATAAAGCTTATAGAAAAACACAAAATATCTTCTTGATCTTGAGGTAGGAAAATATTTCTTAATTTGGCTATAAAATGCACTATCAAAAAAGAAAAAAAACTATATCAAAAGTAAAAACTTCTGTTCATACAGAAAGTGAAAAGACAAGAAAATGAAAGGACAAACAATACACTAGAAGAAAATGTTCATTTATATGTATCTAACAGAGGTCTTGTATCTGGAATACATGAAGAACTACAAATCAGTTTTAAAAAAAGCCAAATAACCTAATTTTTAAAAGCTATAAAAGACTTGAACAGGTATTTTATTACAGGGCATTTCCAAATGGTTAATGAGCATATAAAAAGATGCCTGGCATCATTACTCACAGAGTAATACATTTTGAAACCAGGGTAAGTCACCATTACATACCTACCAGAATGGCTAAAATTAAAGACTGAGAATACCAAGTGTTGACACAAATGTGGAATAGCTATAGCCCCCATTCATTGCTGGTGAGAGTGTAGTTACTTTGAAAAAACTATTTGGCATTTTCCACTAAAGTTAAATATATGCTTAATTTATGGCCCACCAATTCCATTACTAGTTATAGACCTAAAAGAAATGAGTACATATATCCATGAAAAGACATGTACAAGAATATCCGTAGCAGGTTTGGATGGTGTGGCTCAGTTGGTTAGGTGTTTCGTGCACTGAAGAATTACTGGTTCAATTCCCAGTCGGACACACACCAAGGTTTTGGGTTTAATCCCCAGTAGAGGCATGTAGAGGCAGCCAATCAGTGTCTTCTTCTTGCACTGATGTTTCTCTCTCCCTTTCCTTCCACCGCCTTTCTTAAAAAATAAAATAAATAAAATAAAATAAAATAAAATAAAATAAAATAAAATAAAATAAAGGGACCAAAACCTGGGAGGAAATATCCATCAACAGAAGAATGGGTAATTCATCATATAGACACACAATGGAACATTACGTAGAAAGAAAAAAGGATAAACTACTGGTCTATGCAACTTCGTGGATGAATCTTAAAGCATTCTCTCAAAGAATCCAGATATAAAAGAACACATCTATCTATATATAAAGAGGTAATATGCTAATTGATCCTTATGGTGTCACAGTCACAACTGCTAAGGAGGAGGCTGCCAGCGCATGTGCGTTGGAGCATTGCTCCTGGAGACAGTGGAAGCAGAGAGGTGCTGGGAGGAGGCCTGTTCCCAGGAGGGCCAGGGTGAGAGCCCATAGTGCCCCTCTCACCAGTCCTTTGCCACCCACTGCTCCCACCAAGAGCTCCCCGCCGCTCACCTGGCTGGGGAAGTAGCACAGCACAGCACAGCAGGAAGGAGGTTTCCATGCTCTCCTCTAGTGCCATGATGGGGCAGAGATGCCTCGTTGCTCCAGAGATGGGGAGGATGCAGGGAAGGCACCTGGAGAAGGCAGGACCAGCCCGAGGCAACTGAAGGATTTGAGGGCAAGGCTTAAAGTGGCCAGAGAAGGCCAGAGGGGTTGGTGGGCTGGGCCAGGCATGCTGGAGCTCTGTGTGGAGAAGTTCAGGTGTCAAGGCAGGGTGGTGGGTGGGTGGCAGGCCGGACTCCTAGTATCCTGTATAATAAAAGGCTAATATGCAAATTGACTGAACAGCAGAATGACTGGTTGTTATAAGCCCACTGACCACCAGAGAGCAGACTCTCAATGCAGGAGCTGCCCCCTGGTGGTCAGTGTGCTCCACAGGAGGAGTGCTGCTCAGAAGCCAGGCTCATGGCTGGCAAGCGCAGTAGCAGTAGTGGGAGCCTCTCCTGCCTCTGCAGCAGCGCTAAGGATGTCCGACTGCCGGCTTAGGCCCACTCCCTTCAATCCCCCTCGCCCCCTCCCTGCTGAGTACATGAATTTCATGCACTGGGCCTCTAGTAATTATATAAAGTTTAAGAACAGGTAAGACTGGTGTTGACCAGAGTTGTATAGATGAGAAGGGAATACCGCCTTATGGAGTACTAGGCAGTGTTCTGGATCTCACCCTGGGTGGTGGTTATAGTATATGCACACATGCTAATTTGTTAAGCCCAGTACTTAACATTAACTACGTATAGTATGTCTCCATTTTAAAAAATTAAGGCTCATCTCTGTTAGACTAGAAGAAAATAAGATTTAGAACTTTTAAGCCATAATCAGAGGGAAGAAAAGATGATCAGATCAGCAAAGAAAAGGGAAATAGAAAAACAAGCAAATCTGTAAAACTAGTGAACACAATAAATATTGATGCAATTTTAAAAAGTGCTATATTAAAAGATCCCAGACTCAATACAATCTGAGAACAAAGCAAAGGCCAGTTCTATGCTATGTAAGAGACATACCTAAAATAAGACAACTTAGGAAAGTTGAAGACATGGGATGGGCCACATGTTGAGAGCAAATGCAAACCAAAAGAAACAGAATTGGAAGCATTCAAATGAAACAGATTTGAAAATATTAAAAAGAACAGTCAGTTTATGCCATTACAAAGTTCACTCCACCTAGAAGGCAATAACCATGAAATACACTTAAAAATATTTTGTCAAAACATACAAAACTAAAGCTATTAAAAATACAAGAAGCCCTGGTCAGTGTGGCTCAGTTGGTTGAGCATCAACCCATGCACCAAAAGGTCCCTGGTTTGATCCCCAGTTATGGCACATGCCTGGGTTGCAGGCTCAGTCCCTGGTGGGGGGCATGCAGAAGGCATCCAATCAATGTATCTCACATTGATGTTTCTCTCTTCCTCCTCCCTTTCTTTCTCTCTGGAATCAATAAAAAACCTACAAGGAAAATTAAAAACCACTTAGTTGAAAGTACTAGTGTATTTCAGAATTTAATAAACCAAAAAGCAAAAAATAAATAATTTGAAAGCATAATCGGTAAACTTGTTTGATATATAAATATATAGAATTTTGTACACATAAAACAGGGAATATTCAGTGTTTTTTTTTTCCAGGACTTATGATACATTTATAAAAAGTTATATAAATCAGCCACACACAAAAATCTCAAAAGTCTAAAAAGCAGAAATCATGTAGTGCCCCTCCCCCCTTCTCTCTTCCTAAAGCAATAAAAAAAAGTTTACAATAAGAAAGATTTGGCTACTTTGAAAATTTAAAACACTCTTCTACAGAACTTCTTTTATCTATTTTGTTTGAATGTTTTCATAGAGTATGATCTTCTTATTCAGAGCTGCAGTTTTTCAAATAGTCATACCAGTTTCGTTACCACAGGCTGCGAGTGCCTGTCTCAGGATGCTCAGCCGAGTAGCAACAGGTCAGCTTTCTCAGGTTGTTCTAGTTTGCATTTGTTTGATTAATAACACAGTCGAACTTTTAAAGTATGTTTATTTTCAGAAATGTTTATTCAATTCTTTATTTTCTACCGGGATATTAGTGTGTAACTTATTGATCTTTAAATGCTCTGTATGTATTAAGAATATTAATTCTTTGTCATGTTTGCAATATTTTCTCCTTTGTTCCTTGCCTTTTATGTTTTTAATATATAAAAGTGATTATTTTCACATAATCAAATCTATCAGTCTTCTGATATTTTCTCTTATTTTTATGAGAGTTTCCCCCCATAATTATTAAATAATAATAATTACAGTAACAACGATAGCAACAGCTAACATTTATTGAGGGCTTATTATTTGTCAGGCAATGAGTGGAGTGTCCTTATTTAATCACAAAAAACCCTATGAGGTAGATATTCTTTTTGTTATCTTTTTGCCTTTGAGGAAAAAAATGAGGGAGAGAGATTCCATAGTTTGTTCACAAACACCAAACCAGTAAATTAAATGTTCACTCATAATTTATTTTTGTTTTTACGGTTTATGTTTTGATATTTAATCCTTTAATCTGAAATTAATAAAGTGATATGAAATGAAACTATTTTCAGACATCACTTTTTCCAAAACTGCCCTTTAAAAAATAGACAACTAATTTTTCCCCATTGGTTTGTTATACTTCATTTATTATATATTAAATTTCAATATGTAACAAGATCTCTTTCAAGAATATCCATCGACCTCCACACTCTTATATAAGTGCCTGAGTGTTTTAATTGCTATATCTTTAGCATCAAATTTAATATGTACAAGAAAAAGGCTCACTTCATTTTCTTTTAAAAACATTCTGAGTTAGAGTCTGGCTGTCAGTAATGACCGAGTATGTTGTGTCAGCATAACATTCCCACCAATAGCAATATAAATTCTGGACAAAATATTTTAGAAACATTGTTTGAAGGCACAGGAGAGCAGCCAGAAGCAAGCAGACACGGAGTGAATGTGATTCTTGAGAACCACTCTGAGTGAGAGCCATGTCCTGTATATTCCTTTTTGCTTAGGGACACTCCCCAGTTCACCAATTTCTAGCAAACAGAACTGAGCAGAAAGCTGTTAGGATATTGGTTTGAGGAATTGGGGGATGGGTTTTAAGAGTGCCAGAGTGACTGGAGCTTGAGGATGGATACTCCAGGAAGAGACTCTTGGAAGGGGTAACCCCAAACTCTGCATATAAACACACCTCAAATTCTAGGCTAACTCCTCAGCTGCCCATGCCCACAGCAGGTGACACAGAGTCCAGCAGAGATTCAGCAGCGACCTTCTGTAAGAAAGGCAGAAGTTAGAGATTGCGTCTTATCCGGTTAGAGAGGTCTTGGTAAACACATTGGACTTTCCTTTGAAACCCCAGAAGGTTCACCCCTTAGCTTAGAAGCACACTACATCCTAGGACTGTATGGCATTTTCCTTGGGACTAAGCACAAAAAAGAAATAAATTGTAAAAACAGAGCCTGCCCTAGATGAAGGTGATATGCTAATGATTTAATGAAACCCAGCTCTTCAGAAGGTGAACCATAATCCAGAGCTTCTCCAGCCTATCACCCACAATGTCCAAATAAAAACACACTCACTAGACATGCGAAGATGACGAAACAGGACCTTGTGACCGATACCAAAGTGAAAAGTCAATCAGTATAAGGGGAATGAGGGACAAAAAAAGAACTTTAAAGTCATAGGAAAATTTATCTGGAAAGAATGTATATTTAAAAGCGGCTGAACCTTGGCCGGAGGTTAGAGCATCAGCCTGTGCACCAAAGGGCTGTGGGTTTGATTCCCAGTCAAGGGCATGTACCTGGGTTGCAGGTTTGATTCCCTGGTCCAGTTGGGGCACGTGTAGGAGGCAACCATTCAATGTATTTCTCTCATATCCATGTTTTTCTCTCTCCTTTCCTCCCTCCCTCCCTTCCACTCTAAAAAAAAAAAATCAATGGAAAAAACATCCTCAGGTGAAGATTAACAAACAAAAATGGCTGAAAGAATGCATGGGGAGTTGTAGTAGAGATAGATATCCTATATAATAACAGGCTAATATGCAAATAGACTTGATGTGTGCTGGCCACCAGGGTGCATGCAGAGAACATGGCAGGTGTTGGCCACAGTGGGATGGTGGAGCAGGTGAGCAGGGGTGCCAGACTAAGGTGGACGCCAGTCACTGCCATC
Organism: Murina feae; assembly: GCA_004026665.1. Classification (NCBI taxonomy): domain Eukaryota; kingdom Metazoa; phylum Chordata; class Mammalia; order Chiroptera; family Vespertilionidae; genus Murina; species Murina feae. Next base: position 25,950 of record PVJC01000354.1, read on the forward strand.
GGGCAAGTCTCTGGTTGCTACTGAAAATTCTTTGCTCCTGTGTGCTGCGGTCCTGCCTGGCACTCACACCTGCTGCTGGCGCAGGAGCTGCTGCTTGCATCCACTGCCAGCACTGGCCCTGCTCGCACCTGCAGCCAGCGCCAGAGCTGCCACTTGCACCTGCTGTCGTGCCTGCTAGACCAGCACCATTAGCAGGTGCGAGTGGTGGCTGCCAGTCCTGATTGCCCCTGAGGGCTTCTCCACCTCACCCTGCTCCTGAGAGGCAATCAGGGCAGCAGCCGCTGCTCACCCTCGCTGCAGCACTGGCCCCAATTGCTCCGCACTATCAGTGGGTACAAGTGGAGCTGGCACCGTCAGTGCCTGGGAGCGGCAGCAGCGGGAGCGGCAGCAGTGGGAGCAAGGCTACCTGTAGACAGAGGACTGGGTTGCGGTGGGAGGGGCTGGATGGGGGCACGGAAGATGAGCTGAGATCTGCCCTTGCCTACTGCAACCTTGCGGCTCACAGTTCCTTTTAAGGTACACAAATTCATGCACTGGGCTCCTAGTGGAGGTTATAAAAAAGAATCATGTGGAAGTCTTAAAACTGAAAAATGTAAAATCCGTCACTGAAATTTCACTGGATGGGAATAGTAGCAGATTGGGCACAAGAGAAGAAAGGACCAGTGATCTTGAATACAAGTTGATAGAAATCCAAACTACAGTATATAGAGGAAAAAAAGATTGAAAAATAGGACCAGGGTCCCAATGATGTGTGACACAGAATCAAATTGCCTTACACATGGTAATCACAGTCTCAGAAGTTGAGAAGAATGAGGCAAGAAAAAAATACTCAAAAGAAAGACTAGCTGAAAAATGTCTAGTTTTGATGAAAACTTCCCTGCCCCTAGCAAACCACGAAACATGACCAGCTCTAAGCAGGGTAAATACAAAGAAAATAACATCTAGGCATATTGTAGTGAAACTGCTGGATACTTGTGGGAGCCCCTTACATGTCCCGCATGGTTCAGGGTTCCTGTTCAGGGTTTGAGTTCTGGAAGAGGTCACACACAAATGAAGAGAGACTGGAAGAAAGTAAATTTGGAATAATGGGGACCAGGCGTGGCATCTTTCCACTAGTGGGTAAGATTGCCCACTCCTTTGGTGTTGCTCAAAGCTTTTATTAATGCAATGGGGAAAACAACCATATTGTTATCCTAAGGGCAGGAAATTCCAACAACAAAGAGGCAAGAAGAATTTACATATCAGTTACAGAGGTGGAGGGCTGCTTTAATTATCAATGTCTCCATCTAAATGATGAGTGAATAGCTCCCCCACCATTCAGGGCAATTAAGGTCCACCAGCCTTCAGGCACATTTCTCTACTAGTGACAATGACCAGTCTTGGCAGATACTGAAGACTGAAAGGGAACAATGATCAGAATGATGACTGACTTGCAGTCTGAAGCCATGTAGCCCACCAGACAATGGAATGATTTCTTCAAAAAGCTAAAAAAGAAAAACTGTCAACCTAGAATTCTGTACACAGTGAAGATATTCATTAATTATCAAGAAGTAAAGATATTTTTAGATAAAAGTTCAGCGACAGAGTTGTCAGCAGACATACATTGTAGTAAATATCAATGAGAAATCTTCATACTGAAGAGAAAGTAATATCAGATAGAAGTTTGAATCCCAAGAAGAAATAAAGAGCACAGTGAATGTTAAATATGTGGGTAAAAATAAAATACTACTTTAATTTTTAGTCTTAAATCCTGTAAAAGTTAATTGTCAATAGCAATAATAAGGTGTTGTTGGATTTTTACCACCCACATGTATATATGTATATGTGATAAACATTAGAACATAGGACAAAAATTAGAAGGGGGTGTAAATGAAATTATTGCTTAATGAAATGTATTAATACATACAATATGGCACATGTAATATGCATCATTTTAAGATTCTTAATATGTAAAGTGGTATAATATTAACTTAGAGTATAATCTGGTAAGTTAAGGATGCATATTGTAATCCCTAGAGGAACCAGTTGTTTTTTTTTAAATAAGGAAGTATATATAAATGTCTTGTAGAAGAAATAATGAACTACCAAACATTCCTTATTATTCTTGTGTATTCTTTTTTAAAAAAATTAAATAAAGAATTGATTAGAGAGGAAGAGAGAGGGAGAGAGAGAGAAACATCAATGTGAGAATGAATCATCAATCTGCTGCCTCCTGCATGCCTCCTCTCAGAGACGGAGTCTGAAACCCGGGCATGTGCCCTGATCAAGGATGGAACTGGCAACCTTTTGGTGCGTGTGACGATGCCCAACCAACTGAACCACACCAGCCAGGGCATCTTACTTACGCATTCTTATGTGCTTATGCACAATAAGCTTTCGGTATTTTTGAGAAAATAATTGGGATCTTTATTGGAATTGTGTCAAGCCTTGCAAATTATTTTGAAAAGCCTTTTCCTTTTACTTCAATACTCTTTTATTTCTCTTTGTAAGGTTCCCTCCCCCTCCTGTTTCACTAAAAGTTTTCTTTATTTACATCTAATATTCCTTAATGTTATGCATAGTAATTTTTTTTAATTTTTCAATTACAGTTTGCATTCAATAATGTTCTGTATTAGTTTCAGATGTACAATAGTGGTTAAAAAATCATGTACTTTATAGAGTGGACTTGCCAATATTTCAGGCACTCACCTGGCCTCATACATAGTTATTGTAATATCTTGAGTATATTCCCTATGTTGTACTTGACATTCTCTTGACTATTTTGTAACTATGAATTTGAACTTCTCAATCCCTTTTCAATCCTTTTTCAACCAGCCTCCCAGGACCCCACCCCTTTGACAACGGTCAGTCTGTTCTTTTATCTCTGAGTCTATTTCTATTTTGTTCATTTTCTTTAGATTCCATACAGAAGTGAAATCATATGGTATTTGTCTTTGAGGTCAGATATAATTATTTTGTATTTCTTATGACTACTCTGAAAGGAATTTCTTTTCATTTAATTTTTTAATTACTTATTGGTACATAAGAGTGCTACTGAATTTTAAAAAATAGATGTTACATATTTAGCCACCTCATTAAAGTTTCTTATGATTATGTTGATTTTTTAAAATACAGTTAGGCAAAAGTAGGTTCATAGTTGTGAGTGCACAAAACACTGAGTTTATTCTTGTGTTATTTATTAATTATTGTATTATTTTTCATATGAACAAAATTATAAACCTTTTGTCTACCTCTATATAATCATATTGTTTCCAAGAGATTATTTTATGACCTTCTTTCCAACTCTTAGACATTTTAATTTTATTTCCTGCTTTATTTCATGGGATGGATGGAACTACAAAAATAGCGTTAAATGTCTGAACAAATATTCAGTGAATGCCCACTACAAGTTGGTCAGTGTTTTAGGCTTTGGGGATACAGCAGCGAATAAGTCAGACAGTAATGTTTAACAACATTAGAAAACCATAGGAGACAAAAGGGAGACTACAAAACAATCTATGTTTGACAATTGGTGGAGCATTGTATAGCTAGTGCTTCCGGCTGGGTGAACAGAGAAGCTTCCGGTGGTGGCAGAGGTGACCCAGAAGCACTGACAAGTCTGGGTGGGCCTGGGAGAAGCCTGCTGTGGTGGGTGGAGTATCAGGCAGAGACTGTAAAATGCAGGCGCATCAGGGCGGAGGGGCAGACTGGTTTGTCTCAGTGCCAGGTGAGTACATGGAAACAGCTTGTACACTTGCCTCAGGGCTCCTTGGAGGTTCTAACGAGATGTTTCAGAGGCGAAGAGAAGGTGGGACTCCGGGTTTCCTCCATGCTCCAGCAGGCTCCCCAACCTCCAGCAACATTACTCTTACATTTTGCATGTTGGGATTCCATTTATTTTTTCGGCACAATTTTGTTGACCACTTGCCAGCTACCAATAGAACTAAGTAAGCACTGCCCCAGGTACTGCGAAGAGAGCCATGACTAAAAGAGCCCCACATTCCTACTTTCATGGAGCTTGCGTTCTAATGGTGGGAGGAAGGGAGACAGAGTAAGTGGTGCACAATCTTCTATATTTAAAAGCCTAATATGCAAATTGTCTCCTCGGGAGTTTGACCTGGGGCTTGATCACTTGCTACATGTTGTATGCTGACCACCAGGGGTGACGTGGAATGAAGGAAGCCCCCGGCCGGCAGCCAGAAGGCTCTGATGGGCCCTGATCACCAGTCAGACCTAGGGACCCTTCCATGCACGAATTTCGTGCTCTGGGCCTCTAAGCATAATGTAAGCAGAGTACGAACAATGAAGAGTTCATGAAAGGTTGTAATTTTAAATGGAATGGTCTGGGAAAACCCCACTAAGGTGACATTTGAGCAAAAACTTGAAGAAAATGAGGAAGCAAACTATGCAGATTTCTGGGGAGTGAGTTCTAGGAAAAGGGAACCAACCTGCAAAAGCCTGAAGAGTGCGTCTGTCTGGCAAATTCTAGGAACAGAGGAGGCTTTGTGCAGGCAAGGTGGATGGCAGTGAGGGGGTTGTCACGGCGCTGACAGGGAGCAGCGTGCAGAGCGGTATTCATCCGTGTGAGGACTTTGGATTCACTGCTAGTAAAATGGGAACCGTCTGAGGGTTTTAAGCAGAGGACTGATAGAATCGGACTTAAGCTTTAGTAGTATCATTATGGCTGCTGCATTAAGAACAGTCAGAGAGTACGGGTGGGTGCTGGGAGATGGGTCAGGTGGTAGAAGCCTTCAGTCAGATCCCTGAACCCATAGTATATCCTGATTTGTTGGATGTGGAGTCTGAAAGAGCAGCAGAAATTAAGATGTCTCTACGGTTTTGGCCTTGTACCTAGAAGGAAGGACTTGTCAACTAGGAGTGGCATGGTTCTGTGGGGGAGGTGAGCTCAGTGTTGGACATGATAAATTTGAGATTTCTATTAGACGTCCAGGTGCAGGTAGAAGGTGGGCAGATGTGTTCATTTGAACTGAGGTCAGAGGAGAGGTCCAAGCCACAGACATACATTTGGCAATGTTATCTTCTTGATTCTGATCATTTTACTGTGACCATGTACGAGCATGAATTCCCCCCTCCCCACATTAGTAGATGAACACTGAAATATTTAGGAAGAAATGGGTATCATGTCTGTAACTTAGTCTCAAACAGTTCAGGGAAATTATTGATATCAATTGAGAGATAATAATAAAGAAAGGGTAATGAATTTAACCTCTGAAAAATCTGGGTGAGATAGATGAGAATTCTTGGTGCTACTAAGTCTGAAATTATTTCATAATATAGCACTTGTTAAAAGCAAAGGAAAATACCAGCATTTCCGGATAAACAACACTGAGAGAATCCCTTGCCCAGACACCTCACCAGAAGAAACACTGACGGAGTTCTCAGGCAGAAGGAGATCGGCCCTGCATGAATACAGAAATGAGGAGGGGAGAAGAGCCGGGGAGGGCAAGTAGCGATGAATGCTAGTTTCCACGTGATAACGTCTTTGCGGTGGGTTTAAAATGTGTGCACGCCATTAGAACACAAGCTCCATGAAAGGAGGAATGTGGGGCTCTTAACAGAGGTGGAGGAATAGAGCAAAAGTGTTCTTGGTGCTAGAATTGTGGGTAGAGGCGAGGATGGATTGTGACATCCAGGATACTGGTTCTCAAAAATATTATTCTCAGGACTTCACGCTTGAAAACTGAAGAGCCCCCGCTAGGCAACTACCACAGCAGTGATCACTGCAACCCATGATGGTGCCAGAATGAGGGGTGGGAATCTCCTCCATGCTCTCTCATAACTACCTGAGAAATCCATCAGAAACTACCTCAATTACAAGGAAGAACTTGAGTAAAAAAAGTTGGCAGGAAAAGAGAAAAGAGGTTATTAAAGAGACCAAAAGGAAAACAAATTATAAAATGAAAGCTGTCAACCCCCGAATTTCAGTATCGGGGTAATATGCAAATTGACCCTAACAGCAGAACGATTGGGAATGCCTGGTCACTATGACACACACTGACCACCAGGGGGTCAATGCAGGAGCTGTCCCTGGTGGTCAGTGCACTCCCACAGGGAGAGCTCTGCTCAGCCACAAGCCAGGCTGATGGCTGCCAGTACAGAGGTGGTGGTGGGAGCCTCTCTTGCCTCCTCAGCAGCGCTAAGGATGTCTGACTGCAGCTTAGGCCTGCTCCCCACTGGCAAGTGGACATCCCCCGAGGGCTCCTGGGCTGCCAGAGGGATGTCTGACTGCCAACTTTAGGCCCTATTGCCTGGGAAACGGGCCTAAGCCAGCAGGTGTACATCCCCTGAGGGGTCCCAGACTGTGAGAGGGCACAGGCCGAGCTGAGGCACCCCTCCCCCCAAGTGCACAAATTTTTGTGTACCGGGCCTCTAGTTTAAAATAAATGTAAATAGACTATTCCATTAAAAGCAAAGTTTGTCAAGATTAGATAAAAAACAACTAAACCCAATTATGCTTCTTACATCAAACATACCTTTAATGAAAAGACACAGGATTAAAAGTAAAGTGATGGAAAAAGATACGAGAAACATTAACCAGAGGAAACCTGGTCCTAGCATCACACGAGATAGACTGAGAAATGAATGTCAGAGCGGTCATTAGGAGGAAGGCTTAACATTTCTCAGTAAGTAGACCTTTAATAATTTCAGTTCTGATTTGAACAGAACTGAAACAAGAGCTGGATGAAACTATCATAATGGAAAGTTTTAAAATACCTTTCTTCATAATTGGTGGTACAGATAAAACATTCTAACAACAGAGTTAGAAAACTTAGCCCATTTTTATATGGATATGTTACCCTATATGGTATTCCTTCATAAGATGGTCAGTATCTTATACACCTAAAACCAACATAATACTGTATATCAGCTGTAACAGAAAAGATGTCTTACATATGCACATACATACCTATGACGCTGTACCCAGTAAAGGCAGTAAATGTACAAAAAGGATGCCCAGGCCCCATGAGTCATCAGAGAAATGCCCATTAAAATCAGAATGAGCTGTCACTTGATACCCATCAGCACCGCTGAAACTGAGAAACTGAGGGCTTTGGTGTTGGATGTGGAACATTCTCATTGGTGTGAGCGTAAGTTGGTGTAACACTCGGGAAACTGTCAACAGTACCTGTTAAAGCTGATAACACACATACCTCAGATGAGCCAGCAGCTCCCTCCAAACAGCTCTGTAAGAATGTTGATAGCAACAGCACTATTCATAGATGGTCCCAAACTGGAAACAGATAAACTGTGTAAGAATAGTACAGCAGGTAGAGGGAGTGAGCCATGGCTGCAGCGCCCGCGTGGACGAACCTCACGAGCATAGTGCCGACCCACAGGGCCCTTTCTACAAGAATGCGGCCTGTGTTCCTCCATATATTTAACGATGGAAATCAGCCAGCTGCTCTGTGCTGTTGGAGACACGTGGGCACTAGGAGTGGACGTGAGGGATGCTCCCAGAGGCTGGCACCCCACGTTTTCGTCTGGGTGGTACTTACGTGATGTTTTCACTGAGGAGTATACTTAAGATGTGTGTGCTTCTCTGTATATTGAACAGCAACAAAAGTTCACTTAAACTACAATGAGGCCATTTTTTTACCTTTCAGAACAAAGAGGAAAAACTCGATAGCATGGTGCAGGCAAGATTGTGGGAATGGAAGTGGAAACAACCTCTGAGGAGGGCAGTGTCAGTATTTAGGAACTGAAAGCTGCCTGTACCTGAGCCTACTTGCAGGGCCATCCTGGGAGGTGTACCGATGGCACAGACAGGAGTTGTACTGGAATATTTGTCGCAGTAAATGTTCAGTAGGCGGCAAGTAAGTTACAGTACCTCCATTTAATGGGACCCATACAGCTATTAAACAGGAGAACTCTATAGATACTAATATTTTGGAATGCTAATATGTATTAATTTTAAAAAGCAAGGTGTAGAATATTGTTCATACTATGCGATTATTTGTATAAAAAAACACATACACATACCCATGTATATATTATAGAAAATACATATTATATGAGTATATAACAGCACTTTCATACTCACAGACTGTCTCTAGAAGGTATATAGGAAACTAGTGGCCTTGGTTGCCTATGGAAGGTATAACTGGTGGCCAGGTGGCAAGAGGAGGAAGGAGTTGAATGTTTCGCTGTAGACTAAGGTGACCAGACAGCCCACTTTTGGCGGGACAGTCCCGATTTTTAACAATTTTTCCTGCGTTCTGCGGTGTTTTAAAAAAGTCCCAATTTTTGGAAAGAATGCACGACAAGCTAGGGAACAGCGGGAGAGCGGGAAGAGAAGATAACGGTTTTCGGCGGCCAAGCGGTCAATGGTGTCCCGCTTTACCGGTGTTAATTAACATCTGGTCACCTTACTATAGGCCCTTTTATATCTTTACAACATAGCACGTACTATGGGAATATATCTACTAAACACGAAGTTTTTAAATAGTTTCTAAGCCCTGACTGGTGTGTCTCAGTTGGTTGGGCATCATCACATGCACCAAAAGGTTGCTGGTTGGATTCCTGGTCAGAGCACATGCCTGGTTGTGGGCTCGATCCCCAGTAGGGGACGTGCACGAGGCAGCGACTGATGTTCTGCTCTCACATCGATGTTTCTTTTTTTCTTTCCCTCTCCCGTCCATCTCTCAAAATCAATAAAAACATTTTAAAAGTAATAATTTTAAATTATCTATTACAAAGATATTATGTGGGAGACCAGTGTTTTGCCTTGCAATAAGTCTAGTATAGCCACATTTTTCTTCACATTGAAACAGATCTTTGGTTTAATATGGTTGGCTTTGCGTACGCGTGATGTATGGGGAAAGCGTCCTGGGACGGTGCTCAGACTACAAGAGTATGTGGGAATGGATGAGTTGATAAGCAGGCCGTAAGTTCAGGCCTCCCCCTGTGGCTCATTCGAAGACATCACACTCCTTGAATGAAGTGATGGGCTCTCCCCACTGTTTCCTTCTCTTTCCTTCTGGACGTTCTGAGTTGAATTCAGATTAAGTTTAAAATGATGCAACCCTACTGCTTCCTTTTGTTCTTTTTAAAAATGTAATTGAGATCACGCTACGAATATAACATCTGCTTTTTATGTCTTAATGTATCAAAAGCATTTTCCCATGTCGTCAGAAATTGTTCATATGAATGTGAGCATTTGACTATTATTACATTATTGTAATATGTGGTAACTTACCTAATCATTCCTCTTTAGACATTTACGTTAAATTTTTTACTATTGTTAAAAATATAGAGATGATCCATCTTTGTATGTAATACTCTACTATTATTTCTTAGAAGTAACATTGTTGAGTCAAAGGACATGAACATTTTTAAATGCTCCTGAGATTGAGTGCCGAATTATCTTCCAGAAGTTGCTCCGTTTGCCCTCCCACAGCACCCTTGCCGGCTTTGAGTATTCTCACGCAGAAGTGGTTTTTAGCCCTAGCTGGTTGCTCAGTGGTTAAAGCATTGGACCACAGAACAAAGGGTTGCAGGTTCAATTCCCAGTCAGTGGCAGGTGTGTTGGTTGCAGGCTTGTCCCCCAGGCTGGGTCAGGGTGCATGTGGGAGGCAATCGACCCATGTGTCTCAAATCAATGTTTCTCTTTCTCCCCCTCTTCCTTCCTTTCCACTCTCTCTCAAACTCAATGGAAACATGTTTAGGTGAGGATTTTTTAAAAAAGTCATATCTAGCCCTAACTGGTTTGGCTCAGTGAATAGAGCGTCAGCCTGCGGACTGAAAGGTTCCAGGTTCGATTCCGGTCAAGGGCATGTATCTTGGTTGCGGGCACATCCCCAGTGGAGGGTGTGCAGGAGGCGGCTGATCGATGTTTCTCTCTCACCGATGTTTCTAACTCGCTATCCCTCTCCCTTCCTCTCTGTAAAAAAAAACAATAAAATATACATATTTTTAAAAAGTCATATTTAATTTGAAAAAGTTCAGTCTTAGTAACTTTACCAACACATCTGAATGCCGAAGCCTCTGCCAAGCTGCACAAAGGTCTGGAATACTTCCCCTCGTGCTGTGCGGTATTGTGGGAAGGGCCAGGCTGCGAGCCCACCACGACACTGGGACCTCAGGCGGCTGACTATTGGTGTGCCTCGACTTCCTCATCTGTGAAGTGGGGAGAACGCTGCTGCCACCTTTGGCCACATGGGCTTGGCACTGCACAGCCCCACAAGGTGCCAGTGACGCAGTGGCACGGAGCCTGGAGTTGTGCACTGCAGCGGCCTGTACAGGGTTAGTGTTCGGATTCAATGATTAAAAAATGTAAAAAACTCCTAAAACATTCTTTGACCCTGGATTTAATCAATTTTGGCTGTTATTTCTGGGTAGAATGAAAATACGAATTTCAAATTTTCTCTGCTTTTCTTTATTTTCCCTGTTTTTTGTATGTGTGTTTTCTTATCCGTAATGTCCTATTTATATTGCAGGTCGTATGTCTATGTATTACATAAGGCTATCTGTATGAGAGTAGGCAATAGACAGCTTAAGGAATTGGGGTAAGGGGCTTAGGAAAGCTGCGGCTTGACAGGCAGGGGAGGCTGGGTCTGGACTCTCTCCCACTGCCTGGAAAGTGAGCGCTCAATATCTATGGATTTGATTAAGTGCTAACTAGTTGTCTCTCCATTAACAAGGCTGACCATAGCAACAGTACCAGGTTCACTTGTACTGGTGGTGACAAAATAATTTAGGTACTGACCTACCAGCACATAGTATGTTTAAAGTGTTACTATCAGGTTAATAAGAGGACTTTAACCATGGCAATTAAAAACTCTAGGGAGTAAGTTGGATACCAAATAATAAACCTGATCGCATAGTTAAGATTCAAGATGTGAAACAAAACCTGAGTCAAGCCTGGAACGTTCACGGCACTCAGCTAAGTGACCAGACACCGTGTCTTGGTGCCCTGGACGCTAGTGACGGGGTTTTCCTTGAGGAGCAAAAATCCCCCCTCGATTTGTGCCCCCCAGTAGATTGTCTCCTGGATCACGCTGTTTCTAGTGACATCTGAAGCAGCGTATGGCCGTCCCTCCCACCCCAAAGCAAATGTTTGTTTTGTTGCAGCGATGGAAACATTTCCACTGGTGAAGCAAATATTTAGAGCTGAAAGAAACACTTCTTCCAGGATGTGTCCAAATAGAACAGATGCCTGCCTTTTCAAACACAGTTTCAAAAAGCCACCTTGTGCGTGGCTGCCGTGGTTACAGCCACAGTGGGTTAAGCGAGAGGCTAGACACTGTGTAACCCTTCTGATCGCACACTGGGCACACCTCCTCGTCTGCCTTGACTTTCTCTTCCAGAAAGGATAGCCATTCTGAGTGATTTTGTTTAGGATTAAGGATTGTTTCCCCTCCAGATATTTCTTCTTAAAAGTAAATTTAATGGATCCTTTTGCATCGGAAGTATATTCCCACGGAACACAGTGCCTAAGAATATGCGGGAAAAGTCTGCCTTCGGTCTCTGTGCCCAGCTACCCACCCCCTCTTCACCCAGACCAGTGTTACCGTTTCTAATCTACATTTTATGTGTAAAACACACAACGAAAACAGTTGTGTTTGTAGGTGTGTATGCTTATATTCTCTCTTTACCATAGCGGTCCCACATACCCTTCACCTGGTTTCCCATGCTCTATGTATTCTTTCGTGTTTCTGTTTTTGGAAGTGGTTGATTCTAAGATGTTGCTTATTTAACATGTGTTGGCTGTGTCAGAGAGCAAAGGGGAGCAGGCACGGCAGGCTGCTGCGCGTGCACCCCCCCTGCCCCCCCCACACACACACTGTCAGAAGAGCACTGTGCTGGAATCGGGTCCTGCCTCTGGGGCCCCGTGGGCTGTGGGTAAGTTGCTGCCCGGCTCTTCAATCTGTGAAACTGCAGGAAAAGAAGAGAAAAGAAAGGGAACAGGAGATAGATCAGATGAGCTCCGATATTTCTTCCAGGTCTGATTTCTTTGGTTGTCAAAGGTGACTTTTTTTAAAAAGAACTTCACTGCCTCTTCTAAAATGGGAGGAAGATTCAAGTATAGTGGAGGGTATTTGCTAACTTGGCTTTCTGCAGACGCGCAGCACGCCTTTGGGTCACCTGCCTTGGCCTTCAGGTAGCAGTGATCCCTGGTTCTCGTACCCCTTGGTCTTTAAAGAGGGTGCCTTCCCCGGGCCTGGTCAGCAGAGGGGGGGCCGGCGACGTCCCAGCCTGTTGCAGGACCTGCAGGACCCCACACTGCCGGCTGTGACAGGGACAGCATACTTGTCATGCTATCAATCCTTTGGAATTGGTGATCAAATACCACAGTCACTCCTCTTTATTTTTGTCTCTCATTTAGCAGAGAGGGATTAAAAGGAAAACCACCCTAGACTATAGACCTAAAAATAGACATCACGATGCTGATTGCAAGCCCTCCCAGGCTTTCCGGGGAGAGATCTCAATTTGTGCTACACAGAGGGCAGCTCACTTCTGTCTTGTTCACCAGTTATACTACTCCCCAGGGGAGCTCAATAAATTTTATAGGGAAATTTCCTCCTCACGCGGAAGGAGCTAAGCTCAGTGATGGTGTGGCTGAAATAATTTAGGGCTCCCTGGGAGTGCGTCCGCATGTGGAATAACACATCAGAAGTAAGTGTCCAGCAAGTTTTGATCTTGGTCGAGTTGGCCATCTCATTGATACCACTGGGCCCTGGGTCCTCTGACCCTAGCAGTCGGGTTTGGAATTAAACTGCTCCCCCAAACTTGCACTTGGTTCGCTGCTAACCCGGTCCCTCTGCCTGCTGCACGACCGTCGCCGCGGAGCTGCCTGCTGGTGCCTGCTGTCTGCACACTAACTCCACGAAAACCTCCTAACTTGGACGTGGCTGAGCTTCGCATCTTGCTTCTGTCCCTCTGAGAGTCAGAGCTCGTCCCACCGAGTCAGGAGAGCAGGGCAGCCGGCTCCCAGGCCCCAGGCTGGCGGTGTGGTGTGCTTTGCACTGGCTTCTTACTCAATGATTTATACTCGGAGACGTGGCTGGGTGATAGCCAGTGTCCTTTTGTCTTTGTGTTTATTTTTCTTGCACGTTTAATGTATTTAAAGGATATATTGTCTTTATGGTTCACTGGGATAAGGAGGGGAATTGGCGCGAGTTTTAATGAGAGGTCCCCGCTCCCCATGCCGCGATGAGAATTATATCCTGGGTGAGAGATTTCTCTTTCTTCCCTTAGGTGGCAGGAGGCAGTGTTTTGCTTCTTTTTGAAATAGCATTTTTTCCGAACCATCTTCAGAAGGGTACTGAGAGGACACTCGCCCTCGGCATCCTTGGCAACTTTTCCTGCTGTGGGAACTCCTCGTTTGGGAGCGGGGACAGCCTCACCTCTTGTTCGTGAATGTACATACCGACGTCAGGGTGCTGGAGCCGGCCTCCTCCTCAGAGCAGTTTTCAGAAAAACTCCCTCCTTCAGGCTAATGATGTTTGGAACTAGTTTGCTCAAAAACTGTTTTGCTACTTGGAAATAGTTAATCAGCAGGAAAAGCGTTTGGCTCATTTGCTTAATATTTTAACCAAGTGAATTAGACAGGTTGGGGGCCTGGGGGGAGGGGATTAAGAAGTGGGTGGGGGAAGCCCCATAAACAAGGTGATATATAATATTTTTTTTGTTCTCCTTTTAAATAAATACCGATCAGCTTTATGTTCAGAGACAATAGGAGCCGTTGGCTTAAATTTGCAGTTTACTGTATTTATGGCTGTAATATCAAGGTGCTGCCGTCGTAATTTCATGCCCCAATGAGAAGAGCAAGGTCGAAGCAAATGCTTCCATCGGCATCTGCTAACACACTAACTCATAAACAAGGCCCGGCTGGATCAGGTGGCACGGAATAATACAGGCTAATGAAATACAGCACAGCTTTCCATTACTGTTAGTTTTTACAGTGTCGTCATTACGTGTAATTTATGTTTAAAAAATTCAATTTTATACAAGGCACTGGGAAATAGGGGTCTACAGGTCATCCAACGACTTTTAGAGGCTCTGAGAGTCCTTATTGTACTCCTCTGTTCCAACAAAATGTTAATAAAATAAAATAAAAATACTTTTTCCCTTTCCCCTCCCCTAACCTTTTCTGAGAGAGTTGATTTTTCTTTTAATTTGGGGAATCTTTTTAGCCAGCTGTCTTCTCTGCCTCATCTCCGTCCGGAGTGTGCATGGGTAGATAACTGGTTGTTCTGAGAGAGGTCACCCCTGCTTGGCCAACCCTGTGAATCACCCGAGTCCTGTGAACAGAGGGACTATGATGGGGAGGACGCTGGCCGGAGTCGCCAGCCTGGAACTGCCACCCTTTGCCACTGGCCCTCTGGCCCCGTTCCCTAATAAACCTAGGGCTGGGCTGGAAGGTGCTGCCGGGCGTTCATTATCTTGCTTGTGCCCCAGCTCTCCCTGACCCTGCTGTCCTGCTTGTTGTCTGACCTGAGAGATGCAGAGAACACTGCTGTCTGCTGTCTTTCTGCTTCATCTGCTCAGGGCCAGGCCCTGTGGCAGTGCCGTGCGGTCGCTGAGAAGCCCGCTCACGGCCAGTCCCACAGAAAAAAGGGCAGCCCTCCTCCAGGCCCGGTTTGTCTGAGTCCTGGGAAAGGACCCTGCGTCCTGCAGCTCAGAGTCCATCGGTTGGTTTGGGTTTGTTTGCATTTTGACAAAACGTTTAGAAAAAGAAGGCATATTTACTTATCTTCTAAGGGATAAAAATAAGCAGGTGTGGCAGCCCTGAAGCCACTCACTCCAGTGGTTGACAGAATGTAGCTCACTTGCCTGTTCGCGAGGCTCCCCATAAAGAGAGCTGGTTCTGGAAGTAATTCCCAGAGAACTGGGGGGTCAGGGCTGGGACTTCACGGGTGCAGCACGGTCTGGACTGAGAGTGCGGATTTGCAGGTCAGACAGCTGTGGCTTTACAGGCAAAATGACAGCCTCTCATAGCTAGACACCCTGCTCTTCCTACCCATCTGGGACAAGTTCCCCTGTCCCTTCCGCCTCCTCCTCTGCCTGAAGCTAGTGAGTGGATGGGATCCCTGGACAGGACTTCCTTAGTTTGCTCCCTGTCAGATTTATTTTAATTGTCAGTGTCACAGGTGGGGGAGGGCTGCTGGCTCTTTGAGTCGACAGGCGGCAGAGGTGAGGTTACTGAAGGAGCCCCTATGCACACAGGGCTAGTGATATCAGGTAACACAGTTGACACCCCAACTGAAAAATCTTAGGTTTTAATAAAATTGGCTAATTCTCCCAAAGGTAGCAGCTAAAGGAAGACTTTGGGCAGACGGAGGGGAAGAGGTTTGCCTGCCACAGACCGACACCCTTAGCTCCATCTCTGCTCAGCTCAGTCCTTGCTGGGTTCCTAGGTTGTTAGATTATTTCTTGCAGATAGCAATCAACTGGAAGGAAGTGTGTGTGTCTAATTTGCATGAGATTATTTAAAACAAAACAAAAAAAAAAAGATCTGCATTAGTCAGGGTGATGGTAAACAACGCAAAGAGATGCCTTTTATAATGTAGCCTGGGCCTCAGCTTTCAGAGCCAAATATAATTCACTTACAATTGGCAGTTTCCTTTATTATTCCTTTTAACCTTTCGGATTCTGCAAGGTCTCACTCTGAGCTCTCCGGTGTTTCTCAGCGGGAGTGGGTGGTGCCTGGATGTGTCGTGTGGGTTCTGTGGCAGCACCTCATCCCTAAGGCCATTCAGTACCAGGAGCCCGGGACTGGGGAGACAACGGTGTGTTCAGAGAGATGACCCCTCCGCCCCTCCGCTCAGGCTCCAAAAGTCCCAGCTGTTTCACCTGAGAGGTCCGCCTGTCGCCTGTCGAGTCCTGACCCTGTCACCCTCCCTAAGCTGGGACACACCAGAGGAAGAGGCACTGTGCAGGGCGGGCCGCAGCCTGCGGGAGGCTTCGGGTTTATTCGGGGTTAGAACACCAGGATGAGTTTAGGTCACTCTACCCTTGTCCCTCCGGGGCTGCTCAAAAGGTTGCCCAGGTGACGTTGTTGAGAGGACCCAGGTGTTAAGCTCCTGTGATGTCTGATAAGCCCTGAAGCAGCATCCATGGGCTCCTCCCTGTGGATGGGGTGTCACATGGGGTGGGGGAAAAAAGGTTTGGTCCTTGTCTAAGCCTCCTCCCTAAGATTGAAGACTTGAGACTTAATTGTGCAATTGTGATGTGACTGCGCCGTACGTAGTGGGGAGCCACTAGGCTGCAGGTGGAAAGCCCCACTTGTCACCCGGCAGCTCCATGCCCCTAACTCGTATGCTTTGAGGCCTGTTTTTCACCCTCCTTGGGCCTCCGTTTTTTTAATCTGTTAAATGAAGGCAATGACTGGGATAATGGTTCAGCTCTGAAATTATATTGTTCAGTGAGATCATTAAAATGCTTTTTTTTAAAAAAAAAAAGAAAAGAAAAATGATTCACTTTATGTAACTAAATCAAAATCCTGACTCGCAAAGGACTGGGGATATCAGACTCCCAGCCAATGTAAATTTAGGGCATCGAATGATAAGGTCTCTGAAAAACAAGAGCTTGGAGGATGTGCTGATGCCCTTTAAACCGAGGCCTCACTCCTGGGCTCGGCTGCAATAATGCAAGGAACATGTTTTATCAGGAAAATAGGCTTCGGCACAGCTCAGAGCCAGAGGGCAGACACGGGCAGTGAGTCCTGTCCCTTTAACCAGCTCCGGCTCTCAGGGCCTCAGCCCAGCCTGCAACTCACTGTATATTTCCCCAGCGTTAGACATTATCGTACTTGTTTATATTTGAAAGAGCCAAAAGGGAAAATGAGAATGCAACTGAATGCTCCTTTTGGGAAAATTATCCTTATTTGCAGCCAGCGGCTGACAAGGCACGCGCACCGCCAGGTTTGTGGAGTTCCGCGGGCGGCGCACCATGACCGGCAGCCTGTGCTGACGGCGCTCGGCCGCTTCTTCCCCGGTGGCTGATTGCGGACTGGTTAAAGCCCGTCTTTTCTGCTAGAACCCTGCGGGCCTTCCCTTCCTGCCTGGGAGGGGACGTGTTCTCAGTTTTTCCTCGGCTTGTCTGTCTCTCCTGCCCCTGTGCTGGGGAGGTGAGATGACGATAAAGCAGCCCCTTTGCAGTCAGCTGGGGGTCGGGGGAGGACGTGCCCCACCTCGCCCCATGTACTCAGATCGAGCCTTTGCATTTTGGAGGAGCTCAGTGCCAGGAAATGACCCTCCTTGCCCCTGGGCAGCCTTTCCATCTGCCATCAATCTGTTGAGAGACTTCACAGAGCTGTGGCCTGGCCTGTGTGTGCAGAGGACGGGGAGAGCCGCAGTGTGAAATGGGGCCACCTCTCAGCCGCCCCGCACAGGGAGGCAAAGGGGCTGGGCCGGTTGCAGCAGTCCAGGCATTCTTCCCAGAAAAGTTCATGGGGCGGCGGCAGCTCACTCACGCCGTGCTGTACAGTGTTAATGTGCTCCATCCAGTAGCCCCTTGGCACAGGCTTCGGAAGATGCTGATCCTCAGAACCTCCTGTGCTTACGTCATCCACCCCCAGGGGCAGATAGACCACGCTGTGGCCTCTAATGGAGGCTGCTGACCAGATGTGGAGAAGCTCACGGCTCTCGTTTAAAAGCTCCGTGCTGCGGCCAGCCTGGCTATTGGGATTCCCGGAACAGCACGACCGGCAGAGCAGTCTGGCGTGGACTAGCTGCGACCTCCCCGCCTGCCCTTTCCTCTCTCGGTGGCGAGAGCACGATCGCACACGCGTGTTACTTCCACCCGTGTGCGCTTTGGGCTGGTCAGTGCCCTCTCCCCTCCCACAGAGCCGGCGCCCCAGGCTGCCTCGGAGAAGCTGCCGGCCATGTGCTCCCTGGAAACGGGGTCCGCCTGGGTCTTCCACTTGCCTTTTATTCCTCCCAGGGTCCTCCATGGGCAAATCCTCTCCACATGTTGTAGCCACTGCAGATGGCGCCCTGCTATTTCCTCAGGTCCCGTGTGCAGCGTGGTGCAGAGTGCCAGGAAGACAAAAAAAAAAAAAAAAGGGAAAATGAAAAACTAGCCAAAGGCAATATAGGCAGCCTGTGATAGGCTAGAGTAATAATCATCTCAAAGTTTGGGCCTGGCCTTGTTTTGATCTGTTTTCTTGTTTTATTTTCTTCTTTACATTCTATATCTCATTCATACTAATCACAGTCAGTCCTGATTTTTCTTTTTATTTCTGCATTTGTCATAAAATAAAGCAAATTATTCCCGTCTTCGGAAACGATCTAGACTAATTAGTCGTCTCACCCAATAATTAGTTTTTTGTTTCCCTGTCTGTTTTCATGCATTATTGTTAGTTTTTTCCCCTCTTTTTTTTTTTAACACCATTACAGATTAAAATGAGCCACATTTGCAGTTGATGGTATCTGTTTTCAGGGGAAGAATGGAGAATTGCAGTACAGAGCGACTTCAAAAGCAGCAATAAACTCAAGGATAAATTAAGGAAATTGAATGAGCCACATTTGGAAGCAGTGTTGAGGCTAATATTCTGTCGCTTAAGGTTAAATTGCAGCTGAGAGAGGTTCCCGAGAATCCGAAATCGGAGAGGCAACTTCCCAGGATGCTAGGCGTTGTGCGGCTCTCGGAGGGTCTTCTCTCACTGCAGATATCGTAGCAGCCATGGGCAGTGGGCAAGGTACTCACCTGCAATCATGTGCTCTTCTCTCCCAGGGCTGACAGATGAAGAGATCGATGTGGCCTTCCAGCAGTCGGGCACGGCCGCCGACGAGCCTGCGGCCTTGGGCCCAGCCACACAGGTGGTTCCTGTCCAGCCCCCTCACCTCATGTCTCAGCCATACAGTAAGTCACCCTCGCCAGCTCCTGCTTTCACCGTGATGGGATGCAAGAGCAGTGCGCCCCTCTCCCAGACGCAGCAAGCCGGGGAACTGGGAGGCGTAGCCGGCGGCTCCTGTGTTTTTCCCCGAAGAATGTGACACACCCAAACCTTCTAGACAGACTTTGAAGTCTGTGACAAAGGTTTAAGAAGAAGAGACAAGGGACCAAAATAAATGAGTTTATTAATGTGTTGTGTCAAGTATGGGTATAAGTAAGAATCTGTCCAAGTACGAATTGGCTCAGTTTCCGTTTTCTTAGAGCAGTGCTTTTGCTCTAAGAGGAATGAACATGAACTTTGGATTCATGAGTGCATTCTCGTTTGCTCACTAAAATAACTTGCCTCTCAATTTTATTTTTTAAAGTTCGTATTAGTAGATTTAGACTGCCCCCTCCTCCCTCCCTCCCCCTCTCCCCGTTCCCTCCCCCCTTCTCTCCCTCCCTCCCTCTCTTATCCTGGCTATACCATGTGTATTTATGCAGTGGCAGTCTGTTAGAAAATTTCAGATTAGATGTTTATGTCCTTTTTGTATGTAGTGTTTAATTATAACATGAGACCATGACCCACAGGAGGTTTTGTTGTTTTTAAATAAAAGCTGTTTTAGGAATTGAGGTTCTTTAAACTAGTAATAAATGTACACCTCAAATACAGCCAGAACCTCTACTTTAAGTCACCTGTACACAGTCTGAGAAGGTTACAGTTGACTCCAAAGTGATGAAAAATAGCTCAGTTTTGTTTCTTTAATGTAACTCAGCCTTGGATTTGTCGTCTTTCAAAATGCCTTTTGTATAATTGTCTGTCTCAGAAGTTTTATTTTTTTCAAAACATGATTTAAAACGGTGTTAGCTATCAGATTTTAAAAGGCATGATTTAAACCCCTGCCGCGTGGTCTGGAGCTCCCTTCTGGCTCACTCTGCCATCCTCCCTGGCTCAGCCCCAACGGGGGCGACATCACTGTGCAGAGGCAGGGCTGGGCAGTGGTTAGGGCCGCTCGCTGTGTGTACCCAGCTTTCATTTAGACTGCTGCTTGCTTTTCTTTGTGGATGAGGCTGAAGGGGTGAGACCAGGTCGCACACACTCACGTGCTCTCATCCGTGGTCGCCTTGTCTGACAAACCACTGGTGCCACGTGGCCTGAGACAGAGGAACATGCCTGTGGGAGCCTTGACCTGCTGCTCGGAAGTCAGTAGCGCTGCCTGTCGGCCTGGGACTCTCTCCTCTTTCCCGGCCAGCAGTCTCCCCACCCATTGTATTTGCTTTGGGTCCCTAACCGTACTCCATGTTTCCTTTTAACCAAAGACCAAGTCTCAACACTTTCCTTTACCGTGTCCCTGGCCCAGCCGTTGAGTGGGATTTGTTGAGGACGGGCAGTGGCAGCTGGGGTGCAGAAGTTTCGAAGATGCACATCTGTTCTATTCCAGCTGTTTCCTCTAGTGCTTAATACCAAACAGATCTCTTGGCTACTTGAAAACTTCTTGCTCAGGACAGAGTATTCTAGCTGATCACAGAGTTGGCCTAAAACATCCTGCGTTTGCCTCCTGTGAGGAGACACAAAGGGTTAAACTGTTTGTCTTTCTGAAAGAGGCAAAGCCTGGGCTGGGGAGGGGTGGCTCCGTCATTTAAATCATCCTCTGTCCGGATCGCTCTGAGAAAAAGCATCACCCGGTTAGGTATTTAGGTAGGAGTATTTTTAAGAGTCTCCCAGCCCTAAAAATAAAATACATCTTCTTAGAGACAGACTCCTTCCTGCGCTGACGCTGGTGTAAAAACAATGGGAATGGCACTTCTAAATACCTGCAGCTTCAGTGTCACTGGGGAGGGTCATTCTTCTTGTGCCGCTGCCCCGCTCCCTCCAGCTCCGGGCTGGCGCTGCCTCTTCACTTCTGTACTTTTGCCAAGAGGTGTCAAAACTGCTCCAAAAAAAAAAAAAAAAGCTTGATTTTGATTAATACAGAGAAAGAAGACTTTGCCTGACTGATAATAAAACTGATAAATGACATTTGAATTACTTGTAGCAGTAATTTATTACATAAAATATCTTTTATTTGACATGCGATTAGTTGCTGGAAGCATCACTCAACCTGACGAGTTTAAACACGCTCTAAAATGAACCCCAGTAAAAACCAGGGCTGTCTGCGCCGGCGTTATGAAATACACTAATCCTGGAGTGAGGGGGAAATCTGACTTTAAATATTTAAATGATTAATTGGGTTTATATTTTTTTTTTACCTTTCTAACCCCCTTAATTACAAGCAAACTCAGGGGAGTTTCTGAACTAGGTGTGCAATCTGCATGCTTATCGCCGAGGCATTGTCTGCGTCCTGGGAGGGATTTATGGCCTCCATTCACGTGTGTTCCTGCCCGTGACATCTGGAGCTCAGGCAGCCCTTCCCTTCACGTTTTTTGACTTTTTAAGGACATTCTCTCCCGGAGCCCAAGTCTAGAAAACGGGATTCTCTGGGCTCAGCCCCAAATGCTCATGTCTTGGGGAAGGGTAGCTTTTCCGAGGTCGCTGCAAGGAGCCTAGTGCCCGATTGTCACCCCTAGGCTAGCCCATCCTCCTGCTTGGTGACAGATGTCCTACTCGCGGCTTCTTTTGGAATCTCTGCTCTTTGGTGATTGTGGTTGAACTTGAGGTGTTAGTAAATGCCAGTGTCAGCAAAGAGAACATGGAGACCTACCAGAGTGGTCAGTTCCTCAGTTTTTGTGAAGCACCTACTGTGTGCTCAGGACAGTATGGTGGGCTTGGAAACATGATCTTTAAGGATCTTACAGGCTCTCTGGGAGAGAGAGGATAAACTCGTAAAAGAAGGTTAATAATATAAGACATGATTTAATGCCAAAATTAATTATATAGACAAGAAAATTCCACAAGAATACAGAAAAGAATGAGGAAGTCGGAGAAGGCTTTGTGAAAGTGGGAAGCTTGGTGTCACATGGGAGAGAATAAACCACTGTGTCGAGGCTCAGAAGGAAGTCAGGGAGAGCTCAGGAGAAACCAGGCTAAATCCAAAGGAATTAGGTACTTAGGTAGGAGTCTGTGCTCCTCAGTCTGGTTTCTTCTTCACGACTTGGAAGCAGGAATCAGTGTGAGTGTGTGCGCGGTGCTTAGCACGGCCCTGAACGGAAAGTCCTGATAAATGTTTGCTTGATTGATTCGTTCCAAGCTGATTTCTCCTCTTTCCTCCAGAGAGACCAGAGCAAGGTAGCTTTGAGATAGAGGCAGGGCCAGTGTGAATTTTGTAGAATAATAATTTTTTCCTTAGGCCTTTCAAAGGCAGACCTACAGCTTCAGTTGCCTCTTAAAACAGGATGTAAATGGGGTTGGGGAAAGGTTTTGACATTTCATTAGGAATTGTGAGAGAGAAAGTATGTTCTTGGTTTCTCTTAGAGCCCATATAGCCTTATACACTTTCCCTCTTAATTCGCTGAGCGGGCACGTATTAGGGAAGGCCTGCTATGTGCGTGGCACTGTGCTAGGCTCCGGGGTGGGAGGGTTAACAAGGCCTCTCTAGTCGCTTTCTCCAGTCGCTGTTGTCTGATAGGAAAGGCAGGTGAGCGGACGCAGCCGTGCCTGAGCTCGGCCTAGGTGAGGCCAGTGGCGCAGATGAGGTGAAGGACAGCAGGACCTGGGGGTCGACTGGTGCAGTGAGCGGACAGGATGGACAGGAGCCTCTGGGCAAACCGGGTGCTGTGAGAGCGGCGGGAGCCTGGGATGGGAGTGTCAGATGAGAGGACCCGAGAGGGAGGCAAGGGCCAGGCCAACCCTCCTGCTGGAAGACAGTAAAAGCACATTGGGTTTCTTACTTTGAAACACATCATTAATTATTTTTGCGTCAGTATTACCTATGCGATTATATTATTTTTAGGTTAGTGTTAAAATTATTGTCTCACCTGAGCAGGTGCTGCAGGGGGGCTAGGGAAGGCCCCCCGGGAGTGTAGCGACAAGGCAGTCAGATGCTCGCCCCTGTCCCCGTTACTGTTCCTCAGGGCGGGGCAGCTCCGCTCCTGCAGGGGGCGTCTCAGCTGCCTCCCCTCCGGCGAGGGTGCTCTAGGGTGGCCACCCCTCGGCTCGGCCCGGCCCGCCCCTGCTCCCATGATGCTCGGAAACGTTCATTCACTGGGAGCTCCTTGAGCTCAGGGAATTTTTATATTTTTAATCTATGACGGAGGCTCTGTCTTAGCAGGTGTTCCAGAAGTTCTTGTTGAAGGGATCGATGGGGATGGAAATGCACCTCAGAACTGAAAGGTTGGCCGTCACACCAGCAGCTCGGGGCAGCCCCGGGAGCCAGCGAGGCCTCCTGTGTGCGGTCGTGCAGGCTGGGGAAGGAGAGGACAGGCCTTGCCACTGGTTAACGTGAGGGAAGCGCAGTGTTTGGGGAAATACATGAGGACCAACCCACGCCATGTTGTATGGTGTGAGTGGTGAGAGCTTTCAGAGTTGACCAACAACGGAACCCTCGAGTGCCAGCTAGGTGAGGCCGCCCGGAGGAAGCAGGGCTGGAGCTGGGCTCTGAAGGCCACTCAGCGAGGGCTGGAAGGAGAGCATCTGGGGGTGCAGCGAGGGCCGGGGCAGGGGTGGTGTGTGTGAGCCACTCTGCGAGCGACAGTCCCTCCAGGAAATGAAGTGGGGAGGCCTCCCATTTTACCTCCCATTTCCCTCTCTGCCACTTGAGCACACAAATCTCACTTTTTGCTACATAAAAGCTGCCGATTTGTATATGAAAAAAAAACCTTCCCTGATTTTTAAGGAAATAGCTTAAAACACAGCTTTTCAGGGGCCACCACCCTGTCTGCTGTGTTGGCCGTGCGTTTCACCCAAGGCCGTGCCGTGTGGGTGCCAGATAACGCCGTGTGTGGATCGTGACGCAGGCGAGTGTTATGGGAAAGAGCGGAGGGCAGAGCCGTTCCCCACGTCTCCTAGGCCAGGAAAGTCTTTGGTTGGTGGCAGCCAGGATTATGGCTGTGCTGACAATGCAGCCTGTGTTCGTTTTATAAGGTTTTCTGCAAGTAACAGAAAACCCAAAATAAAAGTGGCTTAAACCAAATAGAAGGATATCTCCCTGTTATGTAAACCTCGGCAGTGCAGGCTCTGATGTCAGGGCCCCAGCTCCTCCCAGGCTCTGCGTCTCTGACACCTGGCTGGTGACATCCAGCTTGTGCTGTGGGTGACTGCTGAGCCCCACCGTCCCCTCTGCTGTCCAGCCCGCAAGGTGGGGGTGGGGGGTGGGGAATGGAGAGAAAGGTAAGCTCCCTTCTGGGGACACTTCCTAGAAACTGCCCACATCACTGTCACTTCTCTCCATTGGCTGGAACTCAGTCACATGGTCACGCCTGTCTGAAAGGGAGGCTGAGAAATCCAGTCTTTGCGCTGTAGGCGTGTTCCGGGGTTTCCTAGCTCATGGAGAGTTGGAGTTAGAATAAACACTAAACTTAGCTGCCTCTGGGTGGGGAGGAACACCTCGAGCTTCGGTGGTGTTGGGGAAGTTGTACCTGGTAAAGTAGGTGGGTCTAGGATTGCTCATTTTATTGTCATGCTTCATCACTTATGTCAGTGTTATCTTCTTTTGTATGTGTCAGATATTACAGGATGCATTTTTGAAAGTTGAATTGGAATGCATAGGTCTTGCTTTTTCCCTGGTCTCAGCTGCTAACTGAGCAGAGAGAGAACTTAGAATCTGCTCTCGGGGTATTGTTCCCACTCACTGCTGACTTCCTCTAGCTCTCTTTAAAAAAAATTCTGGACACACTTTTTTTAAAAATCAGCTTTATTGAGGTACAATGTGCAGGAAAGAAAATGCGTAGATTTTAATTCTACGATTTGAGTTTTGACAAGTGTGGATTCCCGTGTAGCCATCACCACATTGTAAACATTTCCAATACCCTACAAGGTTCCCTGGTGCCCGTGCCCAGCCGACTTCAGCCCACCCAGACTAGGGCAGCCACTGGTCTGCTTTCTGTTGCTTCTGATTAGACTTATCTCTCCTAAAGTTTGATATAAATGGAATCATACAGTATGTACTCGTTCGTGTCTGGTTTTTGTTGCTTCGCATGATGTTTTTGAGAGTCATCCAAGTTGTGGGGATCAGAAGTTCCTTTTTATTATAAGTGCTATTACATGGCGTGGATGCACCAGTGTGTATATCCATTCACCAGTTGATGGGCTTTGGGCTGTTTCCAGCTTCACACAATTATGAATAAAGCTCTTGTGAATATTTGTGTACAAATCTTTGTATGCCCCTTCTCCCCCCTTCAGTAAATGCCTACGAGTGGAATTGCAGGGTCATATGTTAAGTATAAGTTTAACTTTATAAGAAACTGCCAAACTGTGTTCTAAAGTGGTTGTACCATTTTGCACTCTCTTCAGCAGTGTATGAGAGGTCTCGTTGGTTTCACAGCCTCACCAGCAGTTGGTATTGTCAATCTCTTTCATTTGAGCAGTTTAATGCGCTGTGGTGTCTCAGAGTGGTCTGAGTTTATATCTCTGTGATGACTGACAACGCTGAGCTTCTTTCTGTGCTTATTGTTATGTGCATATCTTCTTTTGTGAAGTGTCTGTTTCAGTCTTTTGCCCATTTTTAATTTTCTTCTAATTATTGAGCTGGAAGAGTTCTTTAAGTTTTCTGGATTCAGGTTCTTGTCATATATGTGTATTGTTAGTATTTCCTCTCAGTCTGTGGCCTGCTTCCCCCCAACTCTCCCTTAAAAGTGCTTTTTGAAAAGCAAAAGATTTTAAATGTCATGACATCCATTGATCTTTTCTTTTTCTTTTGCAATGTATGGGTTTTTGTGTCCTAAGAAGCCTTTGCTTACCTCACGGTTGGAAAGTTTTTCTCATAGCAGTTTTATAGTGTTCACTTTTATGTTGAGATCTGTTTCATTCTGTTATTTTTGTGTGTGGTGTAAGGTCAGACTTAAGGTTTATTTTTCCCTTTGTGGATATCCAGTTGTGCCAGCATTGAATTATTTGTCACTTTAGTAAAAATTAGTTGTTTATATGTACCCTTGAGGCCCAGCACGCAAAATCACATAAGACCCCAAATCCACCACGCCATGGGGACCCCAGACCTGCCGTGCCGTGAGACCCATCAATGCACCTCCAGGTGACCGGTCGTTTGGTCATTATGGTGTTACGGCGTTATGGCCACAGACCTTTTATAATATAGACTAGGGGCTCAGTGCACAAAAATTTGTGCACTTGGGGGGTTGTCCCTCAGCCCGGCCTGTGCCCTCTCACAGTCTGGGACCCTTCGGGGGATGTCCACCTGCTGGTGTGCCTGACCAGCCTGGGTCAGGGGCTAATGGCTGTTTGCAGGCTGGCCAAGCCCCCCATTGTGGACCCTCACCCCATGTGAGTGTGGCCAGCCTGGGTGAGAGGCTAAGGGCCGTTTTCAGGCTGACCACAGCCCCTTCAGCGTTCGGGTCCCTACTGGGGTGCCTGGGCAGCCTGGGTGAGGGGCTGAGGGCTGTTTTCAGGCTGGCCACATCTCCTTCAGGGTTCGGATCCCTACTGGGGTACCTGGCCAGACTGGGTGAGGGACTGAGAGCTGTTTGCAGGCTGGCCACAGCTCCCATTGACCCAACGCCCCAGTGAGGCTGGCTAGAAGCAGGCTTCTGGGGTTTATTTATCTTTTATAATTGAACCTTGTTACCTTGAGTGGAGGCCACAGCTGACCTAGGCAGGCAGTTTCCCCCATTGCTGGCCTCCTGTTTGCTCTAGCTCCGTGGCTGCTGGCCACCATCTTGGCTGGGTTAATTTGCATACTGTCACTCTGATTGGCTGGTGGGCGTGGCTTGACTGGTGGGCATGGCTTAGGTGTAACGGAGTGAGGGTCAATTTGCATATTACTCTTTTATTAGATTAGATGGGTCTGAGTTAGATATTTTTTAAACAAAGCTTTTGAAGTATATTTTATGTATTCTAAAACTCACCCATTTCAAGTGTATAATGATTTTTAGTAACTTTACTAAGTTGCACAACCATAAATCGGTTTTAGAGCACTTTTATCCCCCAAATGGGATCCATTGTGCCCTCTAATTGTTAACCTCACCTCCAGCCATAGGCAACCACTAATCTGTCTGTTGCTATGACATTACCTTTTCTGGACTTTTCAAGTAAGTGGAATCGTACACTATGCAATTCCTTGTGGCCTGCTGCTTTTCAAAGGAGCATAATATTTTTGAGTTTCATCCATGTTGTGGCATGTAGCATACTTCATTCCTTTTTATTGCTGACTAGGGGCCTGGTGCACAAAAATTGGTGCACTTGGGAGGTCCCTCAGCCCAGCCTGTGCCCTGTCACAGTCTGGGACCCCTCTGGGGATGTCCACCTGCTGGCGTGCCTGATCAGCCTGGGTGAGGAGATGATGGCAGTTTGCAGGCTGGCCAAGCCCCCCAGTGGGGTCCCTCACCTCACTGGGGTGTGGCCAGCCTGGGTGTGGGTCTGAAGGCCGTTTTCAGACTAAGAGGCTGCCCACAGCCTCTTCAGGTTTTGGGTCCCTACTGGGGTACCTGGCCAGCCTGGGTGAGGGGCTGATGGCTGTTTGCAGGCTGGCCAAGCCCCCAGTGGCGTCGCTTACCCCATTGGGGTGTGGCCAGTGTGGGTGACGGGCTGAGGGGCGCTTTCAGGCTTTCAGGCTGCCCACAGCTCCCATTGACCCAGTGTCCCAGCAAGCCTGGCCGGAAGCAGGTTTCTGGGGTTTATTTATCTTCTATAATTGATACACTGTTCCTTTAAGCCGAGGCCTAGGCAGGTAACGAAACCTCCTGTCTGCTTCAGCTCTGTGGCGTCTATAATGAAATAATGTTACCCTTAATAGTCCAGCTGGACCTGCTGTTTGCTTCAGCTCCTGAGGCTTCTATGATTGAGACAGTGTTGTAAATATGTTGTTGCCCAGAGCCGGGAGACGCCCAAGCGGCCTGCAAACAGTTTCACTGCTGCTGCAACGGAAGCTGCCTGTTTACTCAACTTCGTGAGTGTTGGCCTCCATCTTGGCTGGGTTAATTTGCATACAGTCACTCTGATTGGCTGGTGGGCGTGGCTTAGGTGTCCCAAAGGGATGGTCAATTTCAATATTATGCTTTTATTAGATTAGGTGAATATCCACTGTATGGATGCACCACATCCCATCTCAGTTTACCAGTCGATGGACATTTAGGTTGTCTCCAGTTTTGGCCAACTAATGCTAAGGACGGTTGTGTGCCAGTCTTGTGTGGGTGTAAGTTTTCATTTCTCTTGAGTTGCTGGGTCATATGGCAGTTTTATATTTCTGGGTTCCTCTGAATTTTTTTTGATCTAATCAGCTTTTTTGAAGTAGAATTTACACACAATAAGAGTAATTATTTTTAAGTATACAATTTGATGAATTGTACATGTGAGTTCTGACTTATATAACCAACACTACAATTACAGTATAGAAAATTTCCATCACCCCAAAAACTTTCTCTGTGCCCATTACATCAGTCCTCTCCCCACCACCTAGTTCTTGTCAACCAGCAGTTTACTCCCTATCACTAAATTCTGGCTTTTAGACAATTGTAAATAGAATAATATACTATGCAGTCTTTTTTGTCTGGTTTCTTTATCATCATACATACATACAGGCCCAGGTAGTAAATGTTTTAGGTTCTGTGAGCTACACATATTTCTGTCACAACCTCCCTCCCTGCTACCCACAGTCTCTTGTATGGATATACCACAGTTTATTTATCCAGTGACCAGGTTCTGTTTGGAGACTATTATGAGTAATGCTGCCATGAATATACAAGTCTTTGTATGCAGATATGCTTTCCTTTCTCTTAGATAAATATCTAGGAGTAGAATTATTTGGTCATACCTTAGCTGTATGTTTAACTGTATAAGAAATTGTCAAATTATTTTCCAAAATGGTTGCACATTTAACATTTTCAGTAGCAATGTATGAGAGTTTCTGTTGCTTCACATCCCTGACAACACTTGGTATTCTCAGTTTTTTAGTTTAGCCATTCTAATGTGTATGTTATAGAATCTCATTGTGCTTTTAATTTGTATTTCTCTGATGACTGATGATGTCAAGCATATTTTTATGTGCTTATTGTCCAGTCATATAGCTTTTGTAAAGTGTCTCTTCCAATCTTTTGCCCATTTTTAAAATCATGTGTTGTTGTTTTTTAATTTAAATTTTATTTTTGGTTAATCCTCACCTGAGGATTTTTCCCATTGGTTTTTAGAGAGAGTGACAGGAGGGGAGAGACGGAGAGAGAAACATTGATGTGAGAGAGACACATAGATTGGGTGCCTCCTGCACGCACCCATACCGGGGCTAGGGGTTGCCTTGCAACTGAGGTATGCACCCTTAACCGGAATTGAACCCCTGAACCTTCAGTCAGAGGTCCAACACTCCATCCACTGAGCCAAACTGGCCAGGGCATCTTGTGTGTGTATGTGTGTGTGTGTGTGTGTGTTTTAATTAATGAATTGTAACAATTCTTTATATTTTACTAGTGGCCCAGAACACAATTTTGTGCATGGGTGGAGTCCGGCTGGGGGGAGGAGCCAAAGGAGGTGGGCTGGCTGGCCCTGTCCCCATCTGGCTGGTTGGCTGGCCACAGTGCAAGTCCTAGCGACTAGTAGTTCCAGTCGTTTGGGTCACTTGGCTTTTATATATAGACTAGGGGCCTGGTGCACAAAAATTGGTGCACTCGGGAGGGTCCCTCAGCCCAGCCTGTGCCCTCTCACAGTCTGGGACCCCTTGGGGGATGTCCACCTGCTGGCATGTCTGGCCAGCCTGGGTGAGGGGCTGATGGCTGCTTGCAGGCTGGCCAAGCCCTGCAGTGTGGACTCTCACCCAGTGGGGGTGTGGCCAGCCTGGGTGAGGGGCTGAGGGCTGTTTTCAGGCTGGCCACATCCCCTTCAGGGTTTGGGTCCCTATGGGCAGCCTGGGTGAGGGGCTGAGGGCTATTTTCAGGCTGCCCACAGCTTCTTCAGGGTTCAGGTCCCTCCTGGGGTGCCTGGGCAGCCTGAATGAGGGGCTGAGAGCCATTTTCAGGCTGCCCACAGTCCCTTCAAGGTTCGGGTCCCTACTGGGGTACCTGATCAGCCTGGGTGAGGGGCTAAGGGCTGTTTCAGGCTGGCCACATCTCCTTCAGGATTCGGGTCCCTACTGGAGTATCTGACCAGCCTGGGTGAGGGACTGAGGGCCATTTGCAGGCTGGCCACAGCTCCCATTGACCTAATGTCCCAGTGAGGCTGGCTGGAATCAGGTTTCTGGGGTTTATTTATCTTCAGTAATTGAAACTTTGTTGCTTTGAGCTGAGGCCTAGGCAGGGAATGAAGCCTCCTGTTTGCTTCAGCTCCATGGCTTCTATAATTGAAACTGTTGCCTTGAGCAGAGGCTCAGCCAGCCGAGGCAGGCAGTTTCCTCCAAACAGAAGCCTCCTGTTTGCTCTAGCTCTGTTGCTTCCGGCCACCATCTTGTCTGGGTTAATTTGCATATCATCGCTCTGATTGGCTGGTGGGCATGGCTTGGTTGGTGGGCATGGCTTAGGTGTCTCGGAGTGGTGGTTAATTTGCATATTACTCTTTTATTAGATTAGACTAGGGGCCTGGTGCACAAAAATTTGTGCGCTCGGGGGGGGGTCCCCTCAGCCCAGCCTGTGCCCTCTTGCAGTCTGGGACCCCTTGGGGGATGTCCACCTGTTGGCGTGCCTGGCCAGCCTGGGTGAGGGGCTGATGGTTGTTTGCAGGCTGGCCAAGCCCCCCAGTGGGGTCCCTCACCTGATGGGGGTGTGGCCAGCCTAGTTGAGGGTCTGAGGGCCATTTTCAGGCTGCCCACAGCTCCCATTGACCCAATGTCCAAGCGAGGCTGGCTGGAATCAGGTTTCTGGGGTTTATTTATCTTCTGTAATTGAAACATTGTTGCCTTGAGCAGAGGCCCAGCCAGCCTACGCAGGCAGTTTCCTCCATTGCTGGTGCAATGGAAGCCTCCTGTTTGCTCTAGCTCCGTGGCTGCTGGCCACCATCTTTGCTGGGTTAATTTGCATATAACCTCTCTGATTGGCTGGTGGGTGTGGCTTAGGTGTAATGGAGTGAGGGTAAATTTGCATATTACTCTTATTAGATTTGATGGTTATAAGTATTTTATCAAATACTAGAGGCCTGATGCACAAAATTCGTGCAAGGGCCTTGGCCCTTGCAGCTCTGGCTTCGTCCGTAAAGTTGTTCAGCTGTCCAGTCTAATTAGCGTGTTATGCTTTTATTATTATAGATATACTTTGCAGATATTTTCTCCCAGTCTATATCTTGTCTTTTCATTTTCTGGATAGTTCCTTTTGAAAAGCAAAAGTTTAAAATTTTGATTCAGTTCATTATATCAATTTTGTTCCTTTTATGGTTTATGCATTTTGTATCTCAAGATTCTTTGCCTACCTGAGGTTGCAAAGATCTTTTTCTGTTTTCTTACAGAAGCTTTATTTTTGTGTAGATGTGTGATCCACTTGTAGTAATTTTGTGAATAGTGTAAAGTGACGGTTGAGGTCCGTTTTCCCGTTATTGATTTCCAAATGTCTCAAGCACAAACCTTGATCTCTTTGTAAAAAACCGTTGACCATATGAGCACGGGTCTATTTCTGGTCTCTTCTGAGTTCATACAGTTTAGTTAGGGCTCATATTTTTAATCTATGAGTGAGGATATAGATATGTCTCAGTGTCCTTCCTGCCTGCAGATGACTCTGCTGATAGCACGGCAGCTCCTGGGAAGTGGAAGATTGCCTTTCACAGGATGTTCGTGTGAAGAGGCCTTGGGTGTTCAGACGTGACTGCCGTGGGCCCATGCGGTGCCTCTGCCCCACCAGCCGCCCAGGTGCTTCTGCTCAGGGCAGAGTTGTAGTTGCTAGTTGCTGTGGTGAGTCCAAGTGTCTCTGACCGCTGCCAGTATCCCACAGGACCCTGTAGCTAGTCCCTGTCGCTCTGTGCTTTCGGCCCAGCAGCTGCTGGGAAGAGCGCTGGCCTGGCGGACAGGCCGTAGCCTGGGCCTCACTCTGGACGAGCCGGCTTTTTCAGTGAACAGGGTGGCTCTTGAGCAGAGCTGAGGGGGTGATCTGAGAAGCTGGCTGCACCACCACCAGGAGTCGTGGCTCCAGCCTCGATGAGTGTGGTGGGACCAGCTGGGCTGGCCGGCTTCTGCCACCGTCTTGCCCTCTTCCTTGTCAGCTGTCACGCTGATGCCGAGGCCTCAGGATGAGCCTGTGGCAGCCCCGTATCAATGAACCTTGACTGGTTGGCGGTGTCAGCGAGTCACTGACCGTGGTTTCAAGCTTCTCGGCCCCTCACACGTGTTCTTACGTGGCGGTGCTTCCTCTCCTGCCAGGCGTTTCCTGGGGGACGTCGCGGGAGGTGAGTGGTGCTGGCTTTGCAGGTGTTCAGTGAGGTTACGGAGCCATGGGCAGCTTTCGTTCCTCTGCCGTACACCGTGGATTCCCCTGGGACCTCCGGGCCTGCGGGTCTCAGGCTAACGGGTGGAATCCTTGGAGTGCTAGGGAACGTGCTGTGTTTCAAAGAGCCCCATCCCCCTCTCCCTGCGACAGCTTGTCCCCTGACCTCGTGGCAGCCTAAGGCACAGGACAGTCCCCCAAATGCCAGTTATGCAGGATGAGGCTGCTTCCACCGTGGCCTGTCTCACCGTCCTTCCAGGGACTCGGTGATGTGTGTTGGCGAAGCGCCGTGCCACTCGGCTAGTCCGCTAGTCCTGCTGTGGGAAGTGCTCTGGAGCGTTTGAATTGGTGACAGTAAAAGTGGCATTGCCTCCGGGCTCTTCACATCCAGCTGAGCCTGCCTCCGTCAGCTGTCTGTGCTTCATGGGAGGAGGAGCGTGTCTTTGGGAGTCATCTGGTTGGTGGTGGAGCCAGGGCCCGACCTCGTGCTCCTTGCCCCATAGTTTGGGGACAGCTGCTCTCAGACTGGGGGCTCGGAGCTTCCAAACAGCTCAGTTCATGTCCCTTGTTCTCAAGCTAGAGCTGAAGCGTGGCCGTGTTTCCACCTTGACTATGATTCTGGACGTTCGGGGAGCATGGTGACAGAGGGCTCTTGCAGCCCCCAGACGCCCTGCTCTCACTCCTCATGGATGCTGCACTGGCCGGCAGCATTGGCCCGGTGGGCGTGGGGGGGACTCCAGGTGGTCGTAGCAGGGTGGGCCGGGTGGATCACACCGCTGCCTTCTCTGCAGCCCTTTGGAAAGGCACGCAGGGGATGAGGGTGATCTCCAACTTAGCTTTCCTCTGCTTCCATTTTGCCACAGGACAGAATTGTATCACCCATCTCCAGAACGAGTAAAATGGCATTTCAGCTTCTTGTCTTTATAGACTCTCTGAACTTTAGGAAAGATCATTCTGGTCCCTTTTCATTAATAATGAAAACCAGGGGGCAATAAAATGTTCTTAACGTGAACATGGCAGGAACGAGGCGCTGTGCGGGGGGTGACGGGTGCGGCTGGCAGGGAGCCACAGGTGTGCGTGGTGCACGAGGAGGTCAGACTCTGGAAGGGTGGGAGCAGCTGTAGGAAAGAGAGGTCCCGGTTCTCGGAACCTGAGCTGTGGCCTCTTAGAATTCTGCCTGTTACCTTCGGTACCCGGGTAGGAGGGAGAGGAAGGAAGAAAGGAGGGGGAGAGAGAGAGAGAGAAACCTCGATGTGAGAGAGAAACATCCATTGGTTACCTCCCACAGGTGCCCTGAACATGGATCAAACTCATCGTGTGTGTGTGTGCTCTGACCTGGAGTTGAACCTGCCACCTTGTGGCGCACAGAACGACGCTCCAACCCATGAGCTGCGCTGGCCATGGCCAGGGGCCGTTTTGAAGATGCTTTCTCTGGGGACTTTGCTGCACAGACAGATGTCTGGGACTCTCCTGAGGAGTGGAAAGGTTGCTCAGTATCTCCACTTTTTCCCTCTAAAAATGGACTTGGCCTAGATGTGGGATTTTGCAACGAGGCAGTCCAAGCAGGGGAGGTCAGGAATGAGACCACAGGGCAGCAGGCCTGGGGCAGAAAGCCTCCGGGTCGGTTTCACCAGCGGGTATTACTTCTCTCTGTAGCTCCTTGTTGGATGGGGTGTCACTACAGGTGAGAGACGAAACGGCTCCTTTGCTGTGCGCACCGAGTGTCGCCACACAACCTGGGAAGGGAGAGGGAAGTCCTAGCCCTGTAATCCAGACCCCAGCACCATGGAAGGGTAGACTGGTGGATTCATATAAATATGAAAAACACCTGCTGCCACAAACACCAAAAGCACGGTCAAAAGGCAAAAAGGTTGTTGCAACTCCTGTCATAGGCAGAGGCTCATTTCTGGCTGTATAAAACATTTCTGTGAAATGATAGAGAAATGGAGTAGAGCCCAGCCGGTGTTGCTCAGTGGCTGAGTGCTGATCTGTGAACCAGGAAGTCACGGTTCAATTCCGGCCAGGGCATATGTGTGGGTTGCAGGCACTCGATCCCGGTGGGGGGACGTGCAGGAGGCAGCTGGTCAATGATTCTCACATCATTGATGTTTCTCTCTCTCTCCCTGTCTGAAATCAATAAAAAAATAGCCTATATAATAAAGAGGGAATATGCAAATTGACCATCACTCCAGTCACTTTGCACCCACAGCTGAGGCTAAGTTCCCATAACGAGCCTTAAGGAGCAATCAGCAGGGACCTGAGGCTGTGTGCCCACCCACCTCCTGCATGGGGCTTGCCAGGGGACCTCAGGCTGCTCCCCCTGCCCTGGCACCAGGCCAGAGGAACTCAGGCTGCACCCTCTTCTCTGGTACCAGGCCGGGGGACCTCAGGCCATGCCCCCCACCCCAGCACCAGACCAGGGGACCTCTGGCTGTGCCCCTTGCCCCAGCGCCAGGCTGGGAGATCACAGGCCACTCCCTCCGCCCAGCAGGGCTTGATGGGGGACCTCAGGCCATGCCCCCCTGCCCTGGCACCCAGGGGACCTGAGGCTGCACCCCCCACCTGGCAGGGCTTAACAGGGTGGGACTGGCCGGGTCTGGATCTAGCCCAATGAAGGAGGGCCATCCAGGTTTGGGTCTTGCGATTTTGAGGTGCACGTGGGTGGTTGAAGACTTGACTCTGGATTCCATGGTGCACCCCAGACTCCGACAGGAGGAAGGTTTTCATATACGTTTTACTAATTTTCTTTAATCTCTGACACTTCTATTATAGAGAAAGGGCAAATAGCAATATTAAAATATTTCCTCTAATTAATCCCCCCTTTAATGTGCATGAATTTCGTGCACTGGGCCACTAGTAAATAAATAAATGAAAAGAAATGGAGTAGAAAAGCATGGAACGTGTAGAGCACACTGACAGGGAAATACCCATGAAAGGACACTCTGTCCTGGGTCCTAACAGAATAATGCAGATGAAAACTGAAGTACTGTTTTCCCTTTCCTCCACTGGCCGAAATCTCCAAGTGTGCCGAGCCCACTGTCAAGTAGCCATGAGGGAGCAGGTGTGTGGATGGGATTGGGGGTCCCTCAGAGTTGCAGGTGCATGTACCTCTGCCCCAGCTTCCCGGATGTCCACGGCTACAGATTGCTTGTACCCGCATTCGTGGTGAGGTGTGAACGCCATGGTTGCTGGTGGCCTAAGCCACCGGAATCGCCTAAGCTCCATGGGAGAGAACTGATGAGATGGAGTATTGAGCAGCCATAGAAAAGAAAGAGGATGAGAAATAGGGTAAGAGAGAAGGGAAAGAATAATGTCTGTGTTGTCTTATATGTGCATAAAAATTCTCCGGCCAGATAAGCAGGACGCACTCAACAGTGGCTGGTAGGGGAGCCTGTTGAGTAGACTGACTGCTGCCTCACACTGGGACCCTACGTGTGTGCTGCCTGTTTGAAAACTAAAACCAGAGAGGGAGTCCAGCCCAGATGCTCCCCATCTGCACTGGCCACCTTTTGTCCGTTGAGCATAGGTCAGCTACCTTTGCAGTTGCTTGTGCCCTGCCTGGACCCCGTTTTCCCCTGGGACCCGAAGGTCTCAGCGTAGACCTCCGCCAGACCCTGCGAGGACCCCAACGCCTCTCTGCCATCCCCACTCTCCCATCTCCCTGTCTGGCCTCTGCATCTCTGGAGTGAGCGTGTTCCATCATCTGCAGGTGTTTCCTCTTCGCCGGATCAGTGGGAGAGCAGGGCGAGACTGGGCAGAGACCTCATCACCACTGCCCGGCCCGTGCCTCCACACTGTCGGGCACAGTCTACCCCGTCCACCCCCTCGCTCCCGAAGTGCTCTCGGCTTAGCCCTGTCTATAGCAGGGCATGTGGATCCTTCCCGCCTTGCGAGTGGACACCATGCCCTCGGTCTTCAGCTCGTCTCTGCACCTGACTTCCCGGCCGGGATATAGCTCCCTGTGGGCACCACAAAGCAGGTGCACCCCGAGGCAGGTGGTTCTGAGGGCCTGGAAAGAGGAGGAGATGCAGCCGGCCCCTGTCCCTGACATCACACTGTCTCCCACAGTGGAGTTGCCGGTCCTTTGAGACGGGGACACTGAGCACTTAGCTCTCCC
Source organism: Murina feae (assembly GCA_004026665.1). NCBI lineage: Eukaryota > Metazoa > Chordata > Mammalia > Chiroptera > Vespertilionidae > Murina > Murina feae. The sequence continues at coordinate 62,317 of PVJC01000354.1, forward strand.
GGCCCCGGGGAAGGACGCTGTCCCCCTTCTCCTGACCTGCTTCTCTCCCCACCGTAGGCCCCGTGGGTTCCCGATGGAGAGATTACAGTGCCTTGGCTGTCATCATGGCGGGCATCGCATTTGGCTTTCACCAGCTCTACAAGGTAGGTCCTCCTTCCACGGCCCCTCGGCGCTCAGCCTCGTTCTCCCCTCTCCTGAGCTTCACCTGCATAGCGGCACTCAGCCTGCAGGGCGAGGCGGGAGCAGGGCTGTGTGCAGAGAGGCAGCATGTTCCAGTGTACACACTCTCTGGAGGTCCTGCTCCACCTGGACATGTTTGCTTGGCAGGTTCAGACCCACCTCACCCACTGACCTCGGCATCTCTCCCAGGGTGACTGTGCTTACACAGTGCCCTCCATTTGAGAGGCAGCGATAGGTGGTTGAGAGCTGGACAGGAGCCCAGTTGCCTGTGCTGCATCCCGGCTCTGCCATGTGCTAGTTGTGTGACCACAGGCTCAGGGGTCTCATCTGTAAAATGGGGACATAGAACCTACCTCACAGTTGTGAAGTTCAAAGGTGCTGCTTTGGGGAGTGCGGTGGCCTGGCACATAGGAAGTGCTTTATATGCCATTTTTCCTACCTTGGTATTTAAAACCAGCTTTGAGCATCTCAGCATATCATATTATGGGATCTACCCTTTGTCTCCTGTATATGATGTTGGCATCCATGTAAATCTAGGATTTTTCCAGACTCCATAGTCAGTCCTCGGGGTCCAGAGGTCATTGCTAACAGCAGAGCTGCAGGCGTGAGTGAGCATTCCCCGCCTTGATAGCAGGTGCCAGGCACTAACTGATGGGAAGCACAGTCTCTTCTAGAAGATGCAGAGCCAGGGTGGGCCCCCAGAGACAGAGGGTAAACCATGGCAGAGGCCTCGCTTCCTCCTGGTCCTGGAGAGAAGTTCCTTCCTTTCGAGGCCACCTGCTCCCCCCACCACATAACTTGTAGCATGTGAGCCAGGCTTCAGCATTGCACTCTGGGATTCTTAATTTTTGACTTAGTAGCTAATGACAGAGTTGTAGCAGAATACATTTTTTTTTGGTGTAACATCTGTTCTTGGAGTTGGAAATTTCCATTTCAGAAATGCGGAAGCAAACTGTTCTGTGTCCTGGGATAGTCGTGTACCCCTCCCCCACACACACACACACGCTGACCCGATGCCTCCCCTTACCCTGTGCGGGAAGCTGCTTCCCCTCACTGTGCACAGTCACCGGGGAGGCACAGCCTCCCTGACGTCCAGGCTGCGCTCAGCAGCGACTGCCCGAGCGGCCCTGGGAGGCTGGGATCTGGGCCCGGGCAGCAGGGTCAGTTCTCGGCATAAAAAAGGAAAGAGACATGGGAAAATCAGTCACAGTGGTGACAGGAGAATTTCGAAAACACCTAATGGTTTCTTTAAATGAAACAAGGAGAGGTTTATAAATACCTACAGGTTTAGGCTGGAGTAGTGTGCTGGTGTGTGCGCCTTCCCCTGGCGTTTCTGATCTCAGAAACGGAACTTGTAGTTTGTTACACGTATGAGAATTTCTTGACTTTCGTATTAGGAAATCTTCACCCTGGAGCTGCGGCTACACTGGGTGGGCGAGTTTCGCTCGGTTGCAGGCACTAACTCCCGAGGTTGAAAGCACTTTGCAGAACGGAGTGCTGCGCTCCAGCGAAATGACCTCTCCGCTCGGGAGCCGCCCTCGGAGCGCATCTCTGCAGCCTGAGCGGCTCCTGCCTCCCAGCCAGACCCTTCATGGGCAAGTTGCTGTTTGTTGTCCAATCGGGGGCCCAAGTGGAGTGAGAACCAACATTCTCCTTGGTCCCACCAGCCAGTTCCCACACCTGCCAGCCTGCACCCACCAGCGGCTACCAGGCTGCCCTGAGCGGTGGTGGCAGCCTCAGCTCTGCACTGGGGGGTGCTGGGTCCTGAGCTCTTGGACTTCAGAGCGCATGTCCTTTCGTCAGCTCTCCCAGGCGGCACCGCTGCCCACCTGCCTTCTTCCTGAACGTCCCACGACCTCATCCTTCCCAGTCTGTTTCCCCCATTCGGGGGGCCCCTGCTTGGTTGCCCTTTTTCCCGGGGCCACTTCCTTCAGTTTTTGCCCCCCCTCTCGCTTCTGCCCCTGGGTCTCAGTTCTGGGGGAATCCCATGGATCTGACTCGGAGCTGAAGGAGGTGTGTTGTGAGGATTCGAGGCTCAGTTTAGAGAAAGACCGAGGTGAGCTCTCCCGTCGGCAGGGAGCATCCGTGTCTCCTCCCTGGGAAAGCCCCAAGGCCCAGGACCCGCTGCGGGCTCTCCTCTCGTTCCTCAAGTAATTCCCCACTTACTTTTACTCGTTAGTGTCTGAACGGATAGTTCGCTCACACGGTTCAGACTGTTAGAGGTTCAGAAAAGTGTGGAAAGTTTCTCCCCCACTCCTGGAGGTCACGTGTTATATTTTTATCTTACAGCTTTTACAGTACACTTTACGTATGTTTGTTACAGAGAGAGTTTGTATAGCACCATTAAGAAAACTAAATAAAAGAACCAAAAAAGTGTTTCATAAGAAGAAATCAAATTGATTTACTCATCCCTGTTCCCTGGTCCTTGGCTTTATTCAGACAGAATCTTTACCTGGTTGGAATGAATCACAGTCTCGTAGCTTTCGGATGCCTCATTCATTGATGGTGTTTGCTTAGGGTTTCCAAAACCTGGGTGTGACGGGAAGCAGGCTTCCTGCAGAATGAGTGCTTGGTGGGCAGTAACCCAAGTACGCACCCCTCCTGCCCACCCTGCCTCTTGTAGAAATACCTGCTCCCCCTCATCATGGGCGGCCGAGAGGACAGGAAGCAACTGGAGAGGATGGAGGCGAGTCTCTCGGAGCTGAGTGGCAGCGTGGCACAGACAGGTAAAGATTAATGACTCCATCAAGTCACCCCTCAAAGCTCCCCGAGCAGCCCCTTCTCTGCCCCTCCCTCTCCCCTCCGTCTCCACTTTATGTGGTGACTTCATTTATCTGCTCTGAGAATCTGTTCACATTTGCAAATGAAGCTGCCGTCATTTCGGTTTAATTTGAAATTGCTTGTTTACTGTCGGCACGGCCTCAATTAATTATGTTTTTACGGAAAGGCTCCCAACCTCAGAATATTAATAAGGGGAATAAAATGACAGCCTTTCTAAGGGCTGTAAAGTTCATTTTTAATTTCTGCTTCTATGAGGTTTTCAGGGGGGTTTTCAGCGATTTTCCCCCTTCCCTCTAAGAATCCGACGCAGGGTCAAGAGAGGCTATAATTACTGCGGCTCCCAGGACCCCAGCCACCGCCTCTGTCATCGACTCCACGGGGGTCGCGTTCATCACCCGGTGCCCCGATGATGGTCCAGATTAGCTGGGACCTGTCGCGCCAGAGGTGGCTTTTCTCCTTGATAAAGTTGTTTACTAGGTGGAGGCTCTGAATCTAAAAACTCAGGCAGGCGAGGGAGCCACCGTCGCAGGCAGGCCTCAGAAATCCTACCGCGAGGTGGCCCCCAGCCCTGATGGGTGGGGAGGGCGAAGGAGCAGCAGGGATCGGCAATTTTCAACCATCCTGGAGGGCGTGGGACCTGAGGTCCGTCTCCGGGAATGGAGACTGCAGGGCTGCCGCAAGGACATGCTGAGGCCGGGGTGTGGGCATTACCGAAGCCGAGAGCCGGGCAGGTCAGCAGCCGGTGAGATTAGAGGGGAGAGGTTTTGGACGGGTATATGTTGACCACGGACAGTGACACAGTGGGCAGAGGAAGTAGAGAGACTGCAGGTAGATGCAGTGCAGGTGGATTGCCCAGAGCGCAGTAAATGATGTGGCTGGGTGTCTGCAGACCATTCAGAAGCTGCCGCTTTAGGGGTGTGAACATGTCAGTAGAAGAAGGAGAATCCATGTATGTCATTTAACAGAGACACCACTGCTCTTCTCTCCCAGTGACTCAGCTACAGGTGACCTTAGCCTCCGTCCAGGAGCTGCTCATTCAACAGCAGCAGAAGGTGCAGGAGCTCGCCCACGAACTGGCCACAGCCAAGGTACCGGTCCCTGACCCTGTCCCGCGCTTCCCTCCAGTCCTTTCTGCCAGCTCGCCCCTTCCGTGGGGTCTGACTTGGTCTTTTCTCACACTGACTGCACGATGGGCTCACACTGCGCTTGTACAGGAAAGAGGTGTTCGTTCAGCTTGGAGGCTGCCCTTTCTGTCTCCCTGGCACCTCCCCGGGAGCGAGGAGGAGCAGCTCTCTGCCCGGGGCCTCCCGTGGTCGCACATGCTCGCCTGTGAGGCCGATGGTGTAGACACAGAATAGTTTCCACTTGCATGTGAGGTCACAGATCACAATTACCAAGAGACACTGGGCTAAACTCTGTGGTGATGCCCAGGTTTTCGAAGCCCAGGGCTCAGGGCAAGGCAACCCCAAGGGATATAGTGCCAACTGGAATTGACTGGGGCAGTTTCCACGTCTCACTCCGAAATCTGAAGCTGTCTTAGTAATATCAGAACTCGGATCAGACTGCCTGCTTAAAACCCTCCCTGCCCCCGGCTGACTGTGCCACCACAGGCAAGTTACTTAACCTCTCTGGGTCGCAGTGTCCTCATCTGCGCAATGAAGCCATAACGGCACCTCCTTCATTGGCATGCTTAGAACAGGGCTGGCTGCAGCCAGCTCCAAGGTGTCAGGCTTCTGGCCTGGGGTCTGTGGGTGAGTGACAAGGTCATCCCCGAGGCATTGTCCTGGACCGGTGGGGCCCAGGGGACAGTGGCCCAGTGACTGCTTTCAGGCTGCCTCCACTCCATTCCGACGGGCTCTCCCACGGGGCCCAGACTCTGAGGGGCTCTCCCACAGATGCCGAGTGCAAATCTCCCGCACTCGTAAAAACCCAGCAAAATGGGCATCTTTCCATTTCCCATGGAATCGGAGTGCCTCCTGTGAAGAGGGTCCCCGAGGTTCCCCTCCTTAGATGCCTCCACATAGAGGGGCTGCCTTCCTTCCTCCTCAGGTGGCGGGCGCCGCTGCCGGGTGGCCGCCTCCCCCCACCGTGTGCCGCAGGGCAGGTGGCCCATGAAGCACCGCCCCGAGATCCTCTGTCATCTTTCGGAGCGGTGGCCCGCCGTGGCCAGAAGCCATTCCGGAAATTGGAAAACTATTTCAGACCTTAACCATTCAGATTGAGACCACATGTTGCATTGGGAGAGGGGGGAGGCAGCATGGCGCTTAGTGGTTGAGAGCCGCCTGAGTGTTTTGTGCTTGTTTTTCTGATGGCGGCCCACGTGCCCCGGCCCTTCCCATCCCCTCTCTCCTGGGCGGAAGCGGGGCTCCTTGACTTGGAGCCTAAGCCAGATGTGTGAAGACTGGTTACCCCATAAACCAAGGACTCGGAGCTGTGTTTTCTCAGCTGTAATATAAGTTTTTATATCTGGCTTCCAAGCTCCTACTGCAGCACTGTAAAAAATTAAAAAGAAGAGCATTAAGTAATTAAAAAAACCTACATAAACTGGAGGCTGGGACTTTTCTACAACTGTTTTTAAAGAGACTGGCTAAAAAGCCCCAGATGTCAGGTTTTATTTCTAAATCCTGGCATCTGGCACCACATGCGTTTGGAAATCTGAGTGCTTTGCAGGCCGGTGAGTGGAAATTGCTCCCTTGTTAATGGGCTGCTATAGTTTCAAGGCTTCAGAGAAGCCAGAACAGTGGCTCCGGGTCTGTGCTGTCTGGTGGTCTGGGGGAGGGCCCCCAGGGAACGTGTGTGGGGAGGTGGGCATTTACACACGCTTGCTCTCTGACTGCCCGCTTTTCCTCCCCAGCCCTGAGCCCTCTCGGCCTTCTCCCTGCAGAGGTGGGCTGGGGCGGCGAGCCCTACCCCATGGCAGAGGCTCAGGGCCCTCCCTCTACCAGCCTGGGGCCCACGTCCTCCTAACCTCACGCTGGGGTTTTCTGTGTCAGGCCAGGGAGGCATTGTCAGGGAAGCGGGGGCCTCGCACGAGTCATCTGTGCACTTGCAGCCGCTCGGGTGGCCTGGAGCCCGGGTGATGCAGGCCCACACACCCGAGGCCGCCACCTGGAACGGGCCCGCAAACGCTTCACAGGCAGCTTGGCCACTGGCAGCGCCTTTTGGGGGACCATGATTGATTCCCTCCTCTCCATCCATCCCAGCCAGATTTGCCCGAGAAGGCGGGTCTCTGAAGTTTACATGCAACAGCATCCAAGGGAAAGATGTAGGGGAGGGATGCTGTTTGTCAGAGGTCACCGTGGCTGTTCCCTCCCAGGGCCCTTCTCGGGGAAGGAAGCGACGTGCAGTCCTAGGACGGCTTCTTTCTCTTTGCTGCGCCTTCAGTCACCCCGAGCAGCGGCTGGGGATGGGTGGCCTGGTTGCCCTGACAGTGAGGTGCAGTGCAGGGCCTGGCCTTCCTGAGCCTGGGCCGCAGGGCTCCGAGCAGCGCGGGGAAGTGCATCCTGGGTGCGGCCTGTCTGCTGGACAGACAGGTGCCCGATGTGATCGCTGCCCTGACCCTTGAGACGGCTCTGGGTACCAGTCTCGGGGGCTTGCGGGGGCAGGTGGCTGCCTGTCTCAGCCCCAGTTCTCCTCTGTGTGTGATGTGGTTGCTTGCAGGGAGGGGGACTTAGGTGGAGGGCGTTGTTGGTGTAGAGGTGGATATTTATTTTATTAGTTTTGTTTTAATGGAACATTTCAAACACGCACAATGGAGGCACTGCACAGACCCACAGCCCTCGCGCAGCACAGCTGCTGCTCCAGCCGGTCCTGCCTCAGCTCTGCCCGCACCCCCACCCCAGACAGCTCCTCCAGTCACAGTGCAAACACTTTGGTTTGTATCACTAAATGATACAGGAGCTCTTGTCATTGTGTCATTCTGTTTCATATAACCATTTCTACACCTGAGTGCATCTCATGATTCCTTAGTGTTGTCATTAACCAGACACCCAGGCAGGCAGAGCCCTGAACAGGCAGTGGCTGAACCTTCCAAGCGGGTGCCCTGAGTGTGCCCAGGCTCCCCCCAGCCCCGCTCCACCCACCTAGCTCCACGGGCAGGAGGAGGGGCCGCCACTCTGACCCTCGTTCCCCATGTTTTGACCTTCAGGCCACCACCTCCACCAACTGGATCCTGGAGTCCCAGAACATCAATGAACTCAAGTCGGAAATTAACTCCTTGAAAGGGCTTCTTCTGAACCGGTAGGAGCGAGAAGGGGCTTGTGCTCTGCGCTCAGCCTGGGCTGGGGAGGGGGCTCCGCTGAACTAGGTGCTGGGAGGGGTGCATCGCCCCAGGGGCTCTGACTGCACTGTGTGGTCCAGGCGGTGAGTTGGGATCTTTGAGCCTCACGTTCCCATCCCCAGTAGGCCCCTTCCGCCCTCTCTTGACAGTCTGCAATGCCCACAAGAATTTTGAAATACACGTTCCTCGGCTCTGTCAGACCTGGTCTGGGAAAGCAGGGTCTTGGGCAGAGGAGAGTGTCCATCCCTCGGACAGGCCACCTCCTCTACCCTGAGTCCAGCTGGTCCTGAAAAGGTCCCTACGGCAGGTCGGATCCTTAGTTTGAAGGGTCCTACGGTTCAAGACAGGGCAGACGCACGCCTGCCTCCCCACCCCCAGCTGTGGTCTCCCTCTGCTGTCCCTCTGCAGGAATGGCACCTTCTGAGCCCGCCCAGGGGACACGCTAGAGAGAGGAAGGGAGAGAAACATGGATGTGAGAGAAACATCCATCAATTGCCTTCTATACGTGGCCCAACGGGATTGAACCTGCAACCCAGGTGTGTGTCCTGATGGACTCAAACCAGCAACTGTTGGTGCACAGGGCCGCGCTCAACCAACTGAGCCACTCTGGCCGGCCAGGGACTATCTGCTTTTATTTTCATATGTTTTTATTGATTTTAGAGAGAGAAGGGGACAGGGAGAGAGTGAGAGAGAGAAACATCGACGAGAGAGAAATGTCATTGATCAGCTTTCTCCTGCACGTTCCCTGCTGGGGATGGAGTTGCAATTGGGGCATGTGCCCTGACTGGAACCAGTGACCTCCTGGTGCATGGGTCAGTGCTCAGCTACTGAGTCACACCGGCCGGGGCAGGGACTGTCTGGTTTTAAAAGTGAAAGGCCTGTGTCCTGGGACACAGATTGGTTAGCCACCTGACCTGTGGGCTCACATTCTTCTGCAGGCTCGGGGTTTGGTGGGGCCCTGTGAGGCAGTACGAAGGCACAAGCTGGCCCTTAACTCAGGGCCAAGGGTGGGGCCCCAACCAGAGGACCCAGCTCTCCAAGCCACCTCCTTCCAGGCCTTCTCTGAGCGAAAGAACTGGCCTTGAGAGAGGGGCGACTGGCTGAGCTTGGGAGTTGTCGTCAGGGAAACCTCCGTGCTTCCGAACCTGGGAGACAGGAGCCCTCAGGCCTGGGAACAGAGAGCAGGTGCTGGCTGAGGTTGGAGACAAGAAAACTGCCAGTTGAATTTCAGCTTGGTGTCCCTGACGCTGACGACTGCCCTGGCCTCGGCCTGTGCCCTCCCCGGGGGGTCCGAGGAAGAAGAGCTGTCCTGCCCCGTGCTGGCCGCTGGGCAGCCAGGAGGCTCAGGCACACAGGCGGCTGCTGTCCTAGAGCCGGATTCCCCAGCTGTTGCCAAGAGGACCTGACCTCCCAGGTCCCTCCCAGGCTTGGCTTTGGTCTGGGCTGGCTGCTGGCGTGGTGCCCAGGCCGGGGAACGGGGTAGGGAGTGATTTCCCTGCCCACTGTGGAGCTCAGAGGTTTTCTAAGAAAGTGCCTCAGGGCCTCCCTTCTGGTTCTGATGTGTCGGACCTGGAGCAGTGCGGCCCCCCCCCTGCCCCCTTGCCCCGTGCAGAGCTGTAGACATGTCAGAGGCCAAGGCCCAGGTGTTTGGGGATTCCCCCTTCACCTTCTCCCTCTCCTGGGGCTGGAGGCGGGGATGATGTCAGGACCAGGAGGGAACAGGCTCCAGGGCTTGGCAGGCCCCTGGGGGGGTGGTGTGTCCAGCTGCGAGGAGGGCCCAGGAGGCCCCTGAGGGCAGGGCGATCTGTGGGCAGCCCAGGCGTCTCTGGCTTCCGTCTCAGCTGCTCCAGCCTCCAGAGGCCGTGGATCCGAGTGGGAGGGAGGGAGGGTGGCTGACTGGCTTGTTTCTGTCCCCTGTGCAGTGGCACTGTGGCCTGCCTTGGGATCAGGGGGGAAGGCATGGCTTTGCTGTGGGTGGGAGCCCCAGGATGTGGTCGTGACCCCGCCCTCTCCTCCTTCTACCGCCAGGAGGCAGTTCCCACCCTCCCCATCAGCCCCGAAGATCCCCGCCTGGCAGATCCCAGTCAAGTCCACGTCGCCCTCCAGCCCGGCCACCGTGAACCACCACAGCAGCAGCGACATCTCGCCCGTCAGCAACGAGTCCACGGCATCCTCGCCCGTGAAGGAGGGCCACAGCCCCGAGGGCTCCACGGCCACCTACCACCTGCTGGGCGCCCAGGAGGAGGGCGAGGGGGTGGTGGACGTCAAGGGCCAGGTGAGGATGGAGGTGCAGGGCGAGGAGGAGAAGAGGGAGGACGAGGAGGACGAGGAGGACGAGGATGTGAGCCACGTGGACGAGGAGGACTGCCTGGAGGTGCAGAGGGAGGACCGCCGGGGCGGGGACGGGCAGATCAACGAGCAGGTGGAGCGGCGGCCGGAGGGCGCCAGCAACGAGAGCGAGCGGGACTAGGCCGTGGCGTCCCTCCCGAGGTGGCTGGGCCTGGCCCTCCAGGGGCTCGGGGAGGCGCTTTGAGCCAGGGGTGGGCAAGGGGCCTGGGCAGCGTGAGGCCAGCGCATGGGGCCCCTGTGCACACCTGGCCCTGTGTGGGCTGCACTCTGTCCACCCAGCCTCACCTGCGCTTCCTCAGCTCCGCCCCACGGACGGCCACGACCTAGTCACCTGTCAGGCCGAGGGCCCCGCCTGGGCTCCTGGACCATGGCTTGTCCAGGCTGTGTCTGCTGAGCATCTTAGCTGACCGAACACCGTGCATGACAAGAGGTAGCTGCTACCTGACTGCTGGCCCTCAGGGGGCAGCAGCGTGACCCTGTCTGCTGTCCGCCCCTCCCCGCCCTGGCTCCTCCCTTTGTTTCATGCTGCTGGGGCAGGGGCTCTGTCCCCAGGGCTCCTTCCTCGGACCAGGGCCTTCCAGGCCGCCTGTCCCAGACCCACGGTGCCCTGTCGTCCTCCCAAACCAGCAAAATCGCACCGCACCTGTGACTGTCCCTGCTTCGTGCCGAGGTGTGGCTGCCGCTCTCGTAGGAGCCAGGCGTCAGGGCCTTCCTGTCAGTCTTTCGGTCCAGAAACACGTTCATTTGTGCGATCAGGTATAGGTTCAGAACATGAGATGCGACTGTACATAATTGTAATAAATGAGTTGCCACTATTTAATTCCTGCCTGTGGCTCCCTGTCTGCTCCCCACCCAGTTCCTGGGGGTCTCGGCTGAGGCTGGGCCAGATGAGCCCTGGGAGGACCCGTAGGGGATGGGGGTACATGGGGGGCGAGCCCGGAGCCTGGAGGGGGACACTGTTGGGGAGGAGAGCCGCCGCTGCTGTATATAGACCTGCTGTGCGGGTGAGGAGCTTCCTTCCTTAAATGGATGCGTGTGCTCCCAGGAGCGCGTCTCGCTCTTCCTCCCCCGGCTCCTCTCCCTCTGCCCTCCCCGTCCCTGTAACCTTCACGCAGCGCTCACTGAACCAGGGAGACCGTGCACCAGCCCCTCCGGGGCGTGCTCTGCCCTGCAGCCGGCGCTGGGCCGGGAGCCTGTGCCGACATAGGCTTTGGAGACGGCAGGGGCTCCAGGTGAGCCCCTCGGTGGCCTCCTGACTCCCTGGCTCCACCACCGGCCCTGCAGCCCAGGCAAGGGAGGAGCTGAGGGCCGAGGGCTGAGTGACTCTGTGTTAGGGCTGTTTAGTCTCAGAAACATTGCACCTCCTGCCTAGGCCCCTTTCTAGGGCCCCGGGCCCAACCCCTCCCCTGGCAGCAAACGCCTTCCTGACTCAAGCCCAGGGGCTCACCCTGACCTGAGTGTCCATCCCCTGGCCTGCTTCCTCAGGTATTATCTTTATAAAAAAAAAAAAACAAATACACACACACCCCAGAGAGGAAGAGCGAGGCATGGAAACATCAGTGATGAGAGCAAATCATTGATCGGCTGCCTCCTGCGGCCCCCCTAGTGGGGATCGAGCCCACAACCTGGGCAGGTGCCTGACCAGGAATCAAACTCTGACCTCCTAGTTCGTAGGTTGATGCTCAGCCACTGAGCCACACTGGCCAGGCTCCTCAGGCTTTATCTTTGATGCTTGCTGCCTCCCGTGACATCCCTGGGGTCTGTTTTCCCACCATGTGCGTCCTAGGGACCAGCAGGGCCGACACTGAGCGTCACCGCCGCCGCCGCCGCCCTGCCGTCCCCAGAGAAGCCGGCGTTCTGGTCGCCTGGGCCACCAGCCTGTGGTTGGCGAGACGGGAGCCGACCTGACACAAGGGCTGGAGTCCACAGAACCGGCCTCTGACCCAGTGCTGAGTGGGCGGTCAAAAGGGTCTCTCCCTTTAGCTTGGTGACCACTCGTCATCTAATTTTCCAGAGGTTTTTCCTGCAGTGGGACCAGACGGGGTGACCACAGGCAGGTGGCCTGGGGCAGAGACACAGCCAGAGCCGTGGGGATGCCACCGGGAGCATAGCAGTGGTCAGGCTGCCCTGGGCCCCACGTCCTGGAGGCAGGGGCCGCAGCGTGCTTCCTCCTGCCCGGCCAGCAGGTTCGCAGGCCCTGGGCTCCTGTGGAGAAACCTGGGCCAAGGCCTTGGGCCCTGGGTCCTGAGCGGAGGTTGGAGTTTGAGGATAGAGAGGCTGGCCGGAATTCAGGGAGAAAAAACCCCTCCCCAAAACGGCATGAGTGCTGCCTAATAAAGGCAGCCGCTGGACAGAGGGAAACGGCCCTTTGAAAAAAAGCCTTTCATTAGAAAAATAATGCATTTCATCCAAATAAGGTAAAAATATTTGGAATGGGGCAGAAGTGAGCAGCAGGCAGGCCTGTCAGGCCCTTTCTGGAAGGGAGAGATTATTACACTCAATCACGATGTATTTTCCTAAAGTGTCTTTCAGGAAAGCGCCCGTCCAGCGCAGGGAGGCTGCGGGCACCTCCTGGCCCAGGCCCCGCCGCCAGCCGTGCCCCTGGGTTTGCGATGCCCCAGCAGGCGGGTGCGGTGCCTCGGGCAGCCCCGGGCCGACAGTGGGCGGCTGGGAAGGGGAGCGCTCTGCCTGGGGGAGGGGCGCTGAATTTGTGGATTTTGTTTGTTCTGCTGTGGGCGGTCATACCCGATGTTAAAGGGAACAGAGTAAAACCTCTTCCACCCCGTGCAGCTTCCCAGGTACAGGTGTGCTCACGGGTGTGCTCACACACTGTCTCTTCTCTAAATAAAAACAGGAAACGCCTCTTCAGTGTGTGTGGCTTGCTTGTCTCACTGAAAGGGAGCCCCGCGTCTGTGGGGACTCCCACCAGAGGCTCCCGGCCCTCGATGCCCAGCCAGGACACAGGTGCTGGGCTTGGGGCCTGGGCCCAGCACCTCCTCTTCTCTGCTTATTGCCCAGAACCCAGTCCCTGCCTCATCCCTGCCCCAGCCCAGCCCTACCCCAGCCCCCGTCCCTTCCCCAGCCCCTTCCCTGCCCCTGCCCTTGCCCCTTCCCTGAACCTGCCCCAACCCCGCCCTGCCCCAGAGCCCAAGGAGAAAGGGCAGGTGGGAGACGTTTTCCGCAGGGCCTGACGAGCGAGTGGGTCCTCTGGAGTTTACTTAATCCTCAGTGTTTCTTGGCCTGTTTGTTTAAAATGGTTTCTGCCAAGGCCCCCAGAGAAGACGTTCGGAGGCTCTGGACAGAGCACAGGTGCCCGTGAAAGCTGCAGGTGGCGACCTCAGCCTCAGGTGAAGTGCTCACCTGGGCGGACCCGAGTCCTGGCTGACCCCTCCCTGCCCCCTCCCTGCCCCGGCCGCCTCTCCGGCCCCTGCTTTTCCTGCTCAGGTGTTTCCCACCCCAGGACCCTCATCCCCTGCCAGGGCAGACAGTGCCAGGATGGGCGCCACCTTCCTGCACCAGCTGCTCCTCCCCCCACACTGCGGCCCCAGCCCGGGCTCTGGACTGCTGGGTGCCATTCCTGGATCAGGACTAGTTTCCTCTCATTGAGCACTTACCGATGCCTTTCTAGGAGAGAGATTTTATTTTGTACTGAGACGCCGAGCCTCTCCCGGCTGCTGCCTGGCTGAAACGATCTTTGCTGCGTCTTGGAAACGGTGGTGCCTGCTTCTCCCCTCCATAGAGCCTGGAGAGTTGTTCCCAGGGGTCAGCAGAGCCAGGACCCCTCAGACACCCCAAGCAGCCGCGGGGCCTCGGAGTCTCCGAGCAGGGCCTGGGTTCTTTGGTGGGAAAAGGCTCTCAAGGCCGGGGTCCGCCCCAGGGGCATGGGGTGCGCAGTGCACCCTCGTTGGCCGGGCTCCTGTCTCCCAGGGTGGCACAGCCCTGACCCCTGTTCATTCCCAGCAAGATCCCGGGACTGCTGCTGCCTTGCTCCCTGGAGGCCTGACCCTGACCCTGGGCAGCAGCCCTCCATCCCCCACCCCCTGGCCTTGGGCCAAGGCTACCTGTGGGGCCAGGGCCACCTCGCATGAAGGTGGCTGGACTAGCTGACCTCGCCTGGGTCGGCTGGCCATGCCGGCCGGCCCCACAGCCAGGGAGGGGGCTGCCCTGTCTCTGCTGGTCCGGGTGGGCCTGGCAAGGCTCCGTGGGTGACTCAGCGGTAGCAGCACCCAAGCCCTGCCAGGCCTGTGGGAGGTGGGCAGGCATCGAGCGCAGCCTGAGCCTGTGCAGCTGGGTCTGACTCTTTCCAAGAGGCTGCGGAAGTCTTGCATTTGCCCAGTTTGGGTGTAGAGCATCACGCCACCCCGCTAATTAAATCCCAGAGTGAAAACATGTTTTACTGCATTTCCCACCGAGTCCAACAAGCCACAGGGAGTGTTGTGGGGCCTGCACCCACTCCGCACGCCTGGTGTGGGCACCGTCCCAGCTGCAGGCCCCTCCCTCCTGGGGGTGGAGGGCACAGGCTCTGGGCACCAGCTACTGGTGGGTGTGGTGGGCACTTCTGGTCTGGGCAGGCCCTTGTCCCCTGAGGCTTCTCTGAGGGGTGCCTGGGACCCAGTGCCCCTTCCCTGGGCTTGGCACAGGGCCCTTCCTTGTCCTGAGTCTCGTTTGGAAGCTGGTCCTGCCTGTCCACTATGTGGGCGTCTCCTGCGGTCCCAGAAGGCCTGGGGCTTGAGGAGGGGGCAGTTTGGGGGCATCTACCCTGAGTGCAGCTGAAGTTGGAGCCCCTGGGAGCTGCTCCCCTAAAGCCTTCGTGGGCCCCACCCCCCCCCCCCGCCCCCCCCCCCCCCCCGAGGGACCCCTGTGATCACCCCACCCACCCAGCAACGGAGGGCCAGGCTTGGCTCCTTGCCTCACCTCGGGCCCCATGGGAAGGCTGCTTGGCCCACCAGGGCCCATGAAGCTCCAATAATGGTTTTAATTTGTTGAACTTGTGTTTTATCCCATAAATTAGTCACTGTTTTATTTAACAGAATCGAGATATCCACAAACAATAGGCAAGTTCCAACTTGAACATTTTAATAAGACGGGGAAAAAAGTATGTATTTTCATGTCTGTTACAAACATATTTATGTAAATAGCCCGTGGGCTGTGCTCCAGAGGGAAGAAAGGGAAGGGCCCTGGGAGCTGGGCCGCGGGAAGGAGCTTCTGTGGTGGGGATGTACTGAGCTGGCTGCTGGGTGCTGGGCATGCATGGGGCCTGGGGGCACGGGAGAGGCAGCCCTGGTCTGAGGCACCCCGCCAGGGGATGACCTCGGCGGACTTCCCAGCCCTGTCCCCTCCTCAGGACAGTGGTGTGGCCCCTGCAGGAGTGGCACCCAGTGAGCCGTCCTCAGAGTGGAAGAAGGCGAAGGGGGCCCTGGGAGGTCTGGCCCCTGGAAGGAGGTCGGCTCAGGGCAAAGCTGGCGAGACAGTGCAGAGGATGAGGTTTCATGACAAGGGGTCACCATTCAGGAGTGTCAGGGTCAGTGAGGCGGGAGGCCTGCATTCTGGGCCAGGCCCCAGGGGAGCGCTCCCACTACCCAGGCTTCTGGGGGAGCCTCAGCCATGGTGCCACCAGGACCTGGGGTGGGTGGCCGCAGATCCAGGAATTGGCCCCCTCTAGCTCTGCCCCCACGTGCTGCAGGCAGGAGCCGAGCCAGCATCCGGATTGGATCCGGGTACACGCCGTTCCCAGCCCAGGCAGGTCCCTGCAGGAAGGAGGAAGGAGCTGAGGGAGGAGGCAAACGGGTGACCCTGCCAAGCGCTTGCCCAGTAGCCTTGGCTGACAGAGGAGAGGGCTGCCTCGGGTGGGGGGCCTGGGGAGCTCGTGGAGCCTGTGGGACCTTCAGGCAGGGGTGAGGGAGGAGGCCATCCTTCAGACGGGCCAAGCCCAAGCCCCCACCATCTGCCCCAGGCCCCCGGGGAACTGATCCCAGGGGTGAAACTGGTCCTCCCCCTTCTCTTCCAGGGTTGAAGGGTCACCGACAGCCCCTCCTCCCTGCCTGGCACATGCAGCTCAGCGGGCTATGCCACCCTGCATGGCTGGGTCACTGCCAGCTGCTTGGGGCCGATTTTAAAAATAAACGATAACTTGATAGATTTTTTTTCCAGTTTTTATTGAGTGAAAATGTCAAACCTTGCATCAGTCATGCAAAAAAAAAAAAAATCAAATAAATAAAACACATATATTAAATTTCTAATAGCACTAAATTCAAGTGGAAAAATATTCAGTTCTTAATAACCAGGTGCCGAGGAGACCAGATTCAAGTAATCGGAGCACACGCTGTTCAGTTCGGTTCTCACGTTCTGCATTTTTTGTCTCAAAACCTCTCTATATATCTCTATATATCTATATATGTATATACATATAGATATATACACACATATGTGCATACATATTATTTTGTATTTATATATATACACATACATAGTTATAAAACATTAAAAAGAGCATTGGTGGATCAAGCATCGTTTTCCCCACAGAAAGAAAATAAAACAAAAATTACACATTAAAATTCAAAATGAGCTAGCAATGGCTTATAGTCCTAGTGTGCAATATGAAGGTTACAAAAGGCTAGACTTCGCACTGTCGGCGTCTTCTTTTTTTCTTTTTTTTATTGTTTGTTTGATTTTGCTACATTGAAAAATGTTTGTTTTTGTTTTTTTTTCTTTACAAAACTTCCTCCACAGACTCCCCGGTCTGTGGCCGGGCACAGTCTGGGCGAGCGCTCAGCAGCAGCACGTGATGCCCACAGAATTCCGGAGGCTCTGGTGGGGCTTTCTAGAAACGCGATGTTCCCCGGTGAATCAGGCACACTCCGTCTGACCGTCCTCCCTCCCCGCTCCCTCTCCAATTCCGATGATCCTGGCTTCTGGGTGTGGGCAGGCCAGAGGACAAAACAGAAAAAAAAGGGAGAAGGAGGACCCCATGGCCCCCAGTTGGGTGGGGCTCCCCTTGGAATCTGTAGGGAGGTGGCTCTGGGTGACCGGCCTTCCCCCAGACTGGGCCTTGCTCTCTTCCCGTGGCCAGAGTCTCAGAGGCTCATCGGAGACCAGCTGGGGAGCCTGGAGTGGAGAGGAGGTGGACAGGAGGGGCCGGGCCGGTCCTGGGTCCCTGTCGCCCTCATTGCCACTGGCCAGGCCGGAGCCCGTCAGGCGGGGCCGCTCTGGGCCTGGTGATATCATCTCCAGGAAGGGGGGATGTTTTGAAAAGGGAACCAAATCTGGGTGGGTAACACCAACTAAGAAGCATCCCAAACAAGATAATAAACTGGGAAAGAAAGAAAAAAAGCCCTATAAAGCCACACACATAACCAATAGAGAAAAACTCAAATGTTAAAGTTAACTACAAACTTGTATCAATGGTAATAGTCCTTTTCTCTGGCCTCCAAAAAATTCAAGTGAAAAGTTGGAATCGCGCAGCTCCCGTCAGTGCTAGTAGAGACGGCCTCGGACTGGTAAGGCCTCAGATACACACCAAACAGCCCCAGGAGCACTGACTTCAACCTCAGGGCTGGCGGAGGCGGGGCGGCGCCCTCCCCTCCTGCCTGCTTTTCTCTCTTTTTGTTCTATGTAGAATAATAACCTTGACAGGAAAAATACTGTACAACTTTCTTGCATTTTTTCCCCCCCATTTTGAATATTAAAGCCCCAGTCGCATCTTTCCTGGCTGAGACCTTAAGAAGGAACAGCCTCCCCAGGCTGGTGCAGGGCAGTCACCAGGCAGGCCCAGGGGTGCCCCTTCCGTCCCCAGCCCTCGGAGCACGCGCTGGGCCAGGCCCTGCTGTGGGGACAGAGTGACCAGGGAGCTCCTAACTCCATAGGTGTCCTCCCAGGTCCTGGAGGGTTGCCCTGCTGACGCCTTCTGCCCCGCCCTCCCCCAGGGCAAAGGGAGGGCCTGCCCGATGCTGCAGGGGCGGCTGCCTCGGTGGTTACGGGTGGGGTCCCAGTGACCCCCAGCACCCGACCCCGTCCTGAGCAATAAGGAATCCCACTGGCGTGGGCTTGGGGCCTGGGGAGGATGGCTGGGGGCCGCTGCCCGGGGTCTGCGCCCGCCTCGCCCTTGGGGGCCCCTGCTCCCCTCTCCTACCCCGGACAAGAGCACCTAATTCCCTGAAGAGACCCCCGACCTGCAGCCAGAAAGGGGCCCTCGCAGCCAGTCCTTCCCAACGCGGGGCTGCGCGGGGCGCCCGGAGCACCAGACAGGGCCCCGCCTCTGCCCTGAGACGGACTCGGGGTCCGGAAGCACCGGCGGGGCGGCGAGGGGGGCGAGCCCGGAGCGCCCCGACGCCGGGACCACGGCAAACATCTAGCTCTGTACAGAGGGAAGCTTGACGTATAAATACCATTTCTTACAAAATTAATAACAATAATAAACAAAGGGGCGAGCCCCCTAGGCGGGCGGGCGGCCGTCCCACCGCGGGGCCCCGGCGGCTACGGCGAGGCAGCGGCGGGCGCGGCGGGCGCGGGGGGCGCGGGACCGCCCAGGCCCGCCCGCTCGGGGCTCCGTGCGCCCGGCCCCGCCTCGGGCAGCGACTCCTCCGAGTCGGTGCGCAGGTCCTCGTCCTCCTCGTCCTCCTCCTCGTCATCGTCGTCCTCCTCCTCGTCCTCGTCCTCTTCGTCCTCGTCCTCGTCCTCCGCCTCCTCGTGCAGCTCCTCCTCGTCCTCGTCGTCCTCCGGGGACGACTCCCCAGCCGCGGGGCCGGGCGCGGGCGCGGGGCCGTCGAGGGGCGCGGGGCCGTCGGGCAGGCCGGGGTCGCCCGGGCCGCCCAGCTCCAGGCCCAGGCCGGCGGCCCGCTGCAGGAAGAGCAGGGAGCCCGCGGGCTCGGGGCCCAGCGACAGCGAGCTGTCCAGGCCCGCGGCCGGGCCGGGCGTGGGGCCCTCGGGGCCGGGCTCGCCGCGCTCCTGCTTCTCGTGCTTGCGCTTGTGCGAGTCCATCTGCGACATGCCCACGACCGTGTGGCGGCAGCCGGGGAAGGTGCAGTGGAAGTGCGAGCACTTGAGCTTGTACTTGCAGTCGGGCACGGCGCAGTCGGCGCTCGAGCTGAACTGGCAGAAGCCGGCCGCGCTGATCACGTCCTGCTTGCCGTGGTGCTTGCGGTGCGCCGTGACCTTGGTGCTGTCGGTGCAGCGGAAGCGGCAGCGCAGGCAGTGGAAGTGCGTGCTGGTGCCCGAGAAGGGGCAGTCGGCGAAGTGGCAGCTGAGCGAGGCCTTGAAGCGCTTGAAGTCATCCAGCACGAGGTTGTCCACGCGGTCGTGGTGCTGCGCGTGCTTGTACATGTGCGTGCGCCCACAGAACTTGTAGCCGCAGTTCTCGCGCGTGCAGTGGTAGTGCGTGACCTTGAGCGAGAACTGGCAGGCCGCGTCCTTGCAGTCCTCGTAGAGGTCGAAGCGCCGGAAACCCTCCAGCATCATGCCCTCGTCCAGCATCTTGCGGGAGGAGGCCGTCTTGCGCCGCTTCCCGAACGGGGACATGTCCTCGATGATCCAGAAGCGCTTCTTGGCCCCCGAGGCCGTGGGCATGGAGATGGTGTTCCCTGGGGAGGGGCGGGGGAGGTCAGTGCCGCCCACGTGGGTCCCGGTCTGGCATGGTGGCCAGAGGGCAGCATTTAGGGACAATCCTTGTCTTCCCGTGGCTGTGTAGGGGGGGCCTCCCACTACCCCCCCAGCCCCCAATAGCCGGAGCCGGGCTTCCCCTTAACCACAGGCTTCTGCCCCGGGGCAGAACGAGCTGCTCTGGGGATGCGGTGGCTGCTTCCTGGCCAGTTTGAGTGGGAAGTGAGGGCCGTCCTGGCGCTAATTGAAGCTGAAGGGGGAATCTACCTCGGAGCGTAATTACTCAAGTTGGATGGGGGCCAGGACACCATCACGTGCGGGCTCTAACAAGGGTCAGGCGCCCCTTCTCCGCTGCTCACCAGTTTCCCTGGGCCCACTGGTCTACCTACTCGCCAGAGGGATGCCAAGCGCCCTCGGCTGTAAGTCCTTGCCCCAGAGAGCACCAGACAGAACCTCCTTGGTACCAGAAGGTTCCAAGGTCTTGCTGGGGTTCTCTGCCCAGTGAGCTGGGAAAGGCAGTTCTGCTCATGGCTGAACTGGAGCCAGCCTCAGGCGGTGGTGGATGGTGCCTATCTGTGCCTACCCCCCCAGCATCCCTGGACTCAGGATGCCCCATTGCTAGGATTGTGCACTCGACTGTGGTTGTGCCCCCTTTCTGGGAGGCACAGCGACCCTCGGAGCTGCAGCGGGAGGGGAGACCAGCCCCTTGGCTGCTCCCTGCCCCACACCCCAGGCCTAGCCCCATGGTGGGCGGGGGGGGGGGGGGAGGTGGACATCCTCCAGCTCTTCCCACATGGCTTGCCTGCCAGAACCCCCTGAACCTGCCTGGAATGCCAGCCTCCATGGCACCACCATTCAGCTGCACTGTCCATTCGGGACCCAGTCACCACCCTTAGCAGGTGAAGAGACACCAAGGACTGCAGTGAGGTGGGGGGCCCTGGAAGGACAAGGGAGGGGCCGGGCCTGGAGAGCTACGTGGGTGAGGAGGGGCTACTTTGGGGGTGAGGTCACGGGGCTCCATCTGGATATGCTGGCAACAGAGCTTTTCACGGGCTGCATTTCACATGGGACCCCCCTGCCCTGCTCTCAGCCATACACGTGGGCCTGGCACTCAGGTAGAATGTGAGGTGAGAATGACTGGAGGGAGAGGCAGAGCCGGTGACAACTCCATCAAGGGACAGAGGAGGGAGGTCCGTCCGTGAGGGGCAATAGACACTGGAGGGGCCAGGAGGCAGCTCTGCCAGTGCACACGGCGCGGGGCCTGGCACAGATCCCCCTCTTCCTGCTTGGCTCCACGGTTGAGGGTTCAGGCTGGTGTCAGGACGCTCAGAACCGTGAGCAGGTCGCGGGCACTGGCAACCTTCCCACGAACACCTTCTGGCCCTGACCGGTGTGGCTCAGTGGATAGAGCGTCAGCCTGCAGACTGAGGGGTCCCAGGTTCGATTCCGGTCAAGGGCATGTACCTTGGTTGCGGGCACCTCCCCAGGAGGGGGTGTGCAGGAGGCAGCTGATCGATGTTGCTCTCTCATCGATGTTTCTAACTCTCTATCCCTCTCCCTTCCTCTCTGTAACAAATCAATAAAATATATATTTTTAAAAAAGAACACCTTCTGCCTCCCTGTGCCAGGCCCCAGGTGAATGCCCAGGCCCAGAAGGGGCAGGGCTGGCCTAGGAAGTTGGGGGTGGGGCAGGCACAGCCTCTTGGGGGTCTGGCCAGTTGCGGAGCAGCAGCTGAGAGGAGCGGACCTCGGTGAGAGGCTAGGCTCTCTGGTCTCGAGGGCACTGGGCTGTGAGGGGCAGGGGCTGTCCCTGTCCTGGGCCCAGAAGCCACAGAGAAAGGCTCTGTCCTGAGCCCCAGCCTCAGAGTTGGCTGGGGCGACAGACACTAGTGAGAGGGCATGGGTGCGTTACCTGCAGCATCCTGAACTAGGGGGACGTCACTTTTTACTGGAGTTGGAGTGGCAGTGACAGGCGGGAAGCTGGGCTGGCTGCTGATGGGGTGGGCCAGGCCCCGGGTGGCTCCGAGAGTGGCACTGAGCAGAGAGTATGAGAGACAGGGTGGAGAGAAGAGGCAGGGGAGGGCGGGGAGGGGCGCCCGGAGCACGGCCGGGGGGAAGGACGGGGCCAGTGGGGGCTGCGGAGCCACACGGGCAGCCTGGTCACCGGCGGAGGCAGCAGGAGGAGGAAGAGGAGGAGGAGGAGGAGCCGGGCAGCCTGGAGAGGGTGGAGAAAAGCAGAAAACAAAACACACAAAAAACAAACAAACAAACAAACAAACAAAAAAAGAAGAAACAAACAAAAAAGAACCAAAATGAGAAACCCAATGGCAGAAGCAAGTATGATATGAAAATGTGTGGACAGGTGAGGAGCAGAGAGGTGCCACGGAGAAGAGAGGGAGGAGGTGGCAGAGACAGACTGGGAGCCAGGCAGTGCACGGGCTTGGCGAGGGCCTGGAGCCCCAGGGCCGTGCTGGGGCCAATGGCAGACGGGCCTGCCTCGGCCCTGGGCACTCAGGCCCGCTCACTGGCTGGGGGCTGAGCTGCTATAGTCCATGGCTCCAAGCCTGGGCCTCTCCTGAGAGCGGAGACGAGGGCAGATGCTGGGGAGTGAGCAGGATGGCAGCCGGTGGCCTCCATGACCCACGTCCCAGACCACACTGCACACTGGCTTGTCCTCCTCTGAGGCCACTCGACCATGAACCTCCTGTCCTAACTGGGCTCAGCAGTGCTAGCCTTGGGAGGAGGGGTCTGGCCGAGGCCGGGAGCTCCCAGGTCCCCTCTGCCCTTCCCGGCCTGCCCCTCGCCCGCTGCCCCCTTGCCCCCCGGCTGCCGCTCACCTGCAGCTGTGCTCTCGTTGCCCACGGGAGTGCTGGAGCAGCTCCGGTCCATGGTGGACGACTCGGAGGACACCGCACCCGGGCTGCAGCCGGTGTAGTCCATGTACTCATCTGTCTCAGTGTCCATCAGGCTTGGGGGGCCCTGAAAGGAAGCAGGGTGCCCTGAGAAAGCTGGGCTGTGGCCAGGCTGTCCGTTCAGGCGGCACGGCCCACCACGGGGCAGCAGGAGAGGGACCCTGGGTGGGCGAGGGGCGGCCTGCAGGCGGGGCTCTCACCTGGGAGGGGGGCACACGGTCGAAGTTCTTCCCCAGCATCCTCCGCATGTGCTTGCGGGCGTGCGAGGTCATCTGGTGCTTGAGGAGGAAGGAGAACTGGCAGCCCTCCCGGATGCAGTGGAAGTGGCTGTTCACCTGGTTGTACTTGCAGCCTGTGGACACAGCCCCCTTGGCGTGAGCCTCCCCGGCCGGCGCTCAGGGCGCCTACTGTGTGTCAGGCACTGTCCTGGGCACGGGGAAGTGTGTCCAACAAGGCAGATAGCATCTGGGGAAAGGGCACCGTCCCGGGGTGGCTTTCCTATCAGGAGGGCCTGTACCCCACCCCACCCCCAGGAAATTTAGGCCCCTGGGCTGTTATCCAAAGCCTGGGCCTCCCCTCCAGCCTAGCACAGATGCATGTGACAATGGCAGACTGGCCCCCATCCCCTACCCCAAACACTGAGAGGTCCATGGGCTCCAGGGCAAGGGGTCCTAATGGCCTGTCCACTGGATCAGCCAACTCCCAGCAAGCCACCTGTGTCCCCGCCTCCGATGGGGAGCCCGGGCGCTGCCTGCCCCCAGACCTTGTTTAATGGCTGCAGCTTGCTGGCCCCCGCCCTGCCCCCTCCTACCTCTGCTTTGCTTTGGGCTGAGAACAAACAGAACAGGCGGGATTGAAACAGTATCAGCAAAGGGCAGGTGAAGGCCTGTCCGTTGCCATGGCACCTGAGCTGGCCAGGTGTCTTATATCATCCCCCAGCTTTGTTTGGCCCCAGCTACCACCCAAAACACCCAAAGTTGAGTAAATAACAGCAACTACAGAATCCCCTGACACCTGCAAACTGAGCCCAGGCCGCCCAGTGTTGACATCTGTTGCCATGGTTACCAACCCTCTCCCAGGCCACGAATTCTTTTTGAATTAATACTTGAAGGAAAGGTTTGTTCTCCCCCTTCCCCTATGGAAGGGCCAGTCAGCAGCAGGCAGTGGCCCCACCTACGCTCCCCCAAGTCCCTGCTGCCATGACCACCTGAGCCACAACAGGGCTCGCCCGCAGAGCAGGTGTCTGCCCAGCCTGCCGGCTACCACCCGCCTCCAAGCTCCAGCCCCTTCTTGGGCAGATTCTTGCCCCATCGCTGCAGCCTGTGAACATGAGGCGCTGCCTCCTGCCTGCTGGTCCTGGAGGCCCCTCCCCAAGGCCCCCCCCAGGGCAAACTCTGGGAAGCCTGGTCAGGGGCTAGGGGGCAGCTTCCCTGCTGGGGGTCCTATTCTCAGCAGCGGAGTTAACACGCAGGCACCTATTGCGGAGCTTGGGGCCATTTGTGGCCTCCCCTCCTAGCCCCATGGCCACTTCCCGCCGGGTCACCCCAAGTCAGAGAAGCTCTGGGCTTAGCCCACGGTGCACCTGCTGTCCCACAAGGTTCCTGGCACTGAGCACAGTGCCGGCCACAGCAGATGACAAAAGCACTTGGGCTGTTGCTGCCTTCACACCCCACCAGCCCCCCCCCACCCCCCTCGCCCCAGGGCCTCCTGCACCATGGCTGTCCCTCAATGAACTGCTGCTGAATGAACGAACAAACCATTGAACAGACGGCGGCGCATTTTAGACAAAACCTTCTCAAGGCTGAAGCCATGGACAAAGATGCCAGGACAGGAACTTCGGGAGCTCCCAACACTCCCTGGGAAGCCCTCTTGAAAGGCAAAGAGCCCGGCCAGCGTGGCTCAGTGGTTGAGTGTCGACTTAGGAACCAGGAGATCACGGTTCGATTCCCAGTCAGGGCACAAGCCTGGGTTATGGGCTCCATCCCAGTGGAGGCGTACAGGAGGCAGCCGATCAATGATTCTCTCTCATTACTGATGTTTCTCTCTCTCTCTCTTCCTCTCTGGAATCAGTAACAAATATTTTTAAAGAAAGGGAAAGAGAACCAAGTCTAGGCCTGGACACCTGATGAGGGCCAGGCGTTTCCCCAGGCGGACCTGTGCCCCAAGTCACCTGCACCCCCTTCCGTGGGCTCTCGGGTTCTGAGTTTTCCCAGTTGGACGATGCCTGGCTGGTGATGTGTCTGTGACATTTTTAACAAAATATGGAGGCTGATGTGCGGGGGCAGGAGGTAGGCGCCAAGAGGAGAGACCCAGGGGCCAGGGCCCCAGCCCCGCTGCCTGCTGCATGTCCCCGCCCCGGGGCTGCCCTTCAGTACCGAGCCGGCCGCACTCCTCGCGCTTGGTGAAGTACTTGAATCCATTGGCTGCCCGCCGCTCAGCTTTCTCGTGCTTCTTTATGTGCCACGGCAGCTTGGTGGTGATGTTGGTCACAAAGTAGCAGCCAGTCCGGAGACAGTGGTAGTGCCCACGCATCCGGAACTCGCAGTGCTGCAGGGAGGCACAGGAGGGTCAGGGCTAGGTAGCAAACTGTGAGTGCCACCTGTCCAGACCTGTGGGCTGTGGCAGGCCCCTTGCCGGTATGTTCTTCCGTGTGCTCAGAATCCGAAACCACAATCGGGTAAAGACCCTTCACACGCTAAAAGGTAGTCCGCCCCTTTTGCCATTTGACTAAAACATCCTTCCTGGTATTGATGGCATCCTCCCCCAGACCCACACCCAGAGCAGACATCACTAATCTATCCTGGCACTCTTCTCTGTATGCCCTGATCGAGGCAGACATCACTAATTTATCCTCGCACTCCTCCGTCCCCAGATTTAGATCCGGATTCCTCCAGAGGTTCACCATGAGTCTGACCTGCCCTTCCTGCCTGGGCACAGACAGCTCAACCTCTTTATGTGCCCAAGGTGCCTATTTTAAATCTAGGCCTTTGGGGAAAGGGAGCCTCGCTAGTTCCAGGAGGCAGAATGCTGCCAATGTCACAGTGGCTGTCCAGGATAGAATCACCACTGAGGCTCAGGATGAAATGACAGACCTCACCAACTAGCACCAATCCAAACCCCTCCCCAGGGCCGCCAGGGCCCAGGGGCAGATGGTGTCCTTTCCAGAATCTGAAGGAGGCCAATTCAAAGAGGGCGTGAGGAACAGTCTCTGCCAGCAGGGGTTGTCCTGGGGCCTGACCCTCCCCGCAACCCCCCTGCCCCGCCCTGCCTCCCCGCTCCAGTGCTGACCTGGTTGGGACAGAGACACTGCAGGGAGTAGTAAGCAAACTGGTCTCGTACGTTCACCAGGTTGTTGTTGGGGTTGATGTGGTCCAGGCAGTGGGACTCGGCCTTGCCGGAGGTTTTGCAGACGTACTTGCAGTTCCCAAAGAGACAGTGGAAGTGGAACTTGTTGGCATACTTGCAGTCAGTCGCCAGGCAGGGATCGCTGGAATGAAACCACAGCCCAGAAGGTCATTGGCGTTCCCGGTGCCCGCCCCGCTGATGTCCTGCCATTTGCCCATGCTGGGGTTCTGCTCCCCAGGCCCTGGTGGTGCAATCAAGAGGAATGGCTCCTGAGCTGCCCTTCCGCTCAACAGGATGATTCAGTCTGTGGAGACTACAGATCCCAACATGCATTCTTGCCTTCTTTTTGGAGCTCTGAAGGTGCATAAGGGATCACAGTATGCAGGCTGCCCAGAGCATTGCATGCTGGGACTTGTAGTTTCCATGGCCACACCTCACGATTACAGATAAGGATGTCTGCAATGACTTCTTGGATATGAAAATGAGGGATGGTGCCGCCAGCCCTGGCAGGATGCCAGTGAGGCCTGGCTGTCATGGCACGGGCAAGGCCCTGGATGTGGCTGACTGACAGGGTGCAGATGGGCGGGTAGCCCTACCAGGAAGTGTTGCTACCACGGGGCCTTGGCCAGTGGGAATGGGCACCTGAGGTCAGGTCCCGCTGAGGTTCATAATTGCTAGGAATCCCAGGTCAGCTGGGGGCTTGGGGCACCCATCTACTCACAGAACCTAAGCCAGCCGAGTGACGGGGCTGGCAGGGGCGCGGGAGGAATGCTGGGTGGAACCCCTGTAGTTGGCCTGTGAGTGGCAGCCCCTGCCCTGGAGCAGGGGGGGGGGAGGGGGATGTTGGGGGGATGGGGGGGTCCTGGCTGCAGACAGGCATGGAGGGTGCTGCACTCTGGCCTTCTGCCCTGGCTGCAACTCAGCTGCCCCCACATCGACCCGGTGGGAACTCTGACCAACTCTGGAAAACATGGGGGGCTGCCACTGTGGGGAGGTGAGCGGGGGAAGGGAAGCTGGGGAGGAACAGAGAGGAGTGCAGGTCCCCTCCAGGCTGTGGGCCCAGCCCCGGTGCTCAGAGAGGGAGGACAGCTGCCACTCAGGTGGTGTATGTTCACATCCAATTTATTACTTTTTATTGAGAACAGGAAGCCGCACACATAATGATACAGAGTCACCGTTCTCGCCGCAAGTAGCCACCACTGTCCAGTGAGGAGGTCCCTTCCCCCCCTGGAGCTCGGACCCTGTGCAGGTGGCTGTGGGCCTGGAGCGGGGCCTAGCCCTCACCCCCTGGGACCCAGGGCTTCCCTTGCCCTGCCGAAGCTCAGCCAGGCCGTGAGCCACAGAGGTGCCCACCGGTGGCCCGCAGGGAGAGCAGCCTTCCCCGTGGGCACGCCCGCCACTCTGGCCCCCTGCGTCGGTCCTTGCAGTGTCACCACTGGCCTCTGGAACAGCCGCCACCACCACCACCATCTCCCCCAACCCTGGCTGCCTGCTCTGGGCACAGGAAGTGGGTCAGAGCAGCAGCATCTTTGGCTAGAAGGACACTGCCTGATGACCGGGTCCCAGAGAGGGCGGGGACGGCCAGGGCTAGCTGCGGGCCGGGCAGCAGCGCCCTCGGTGGTCCTTGCCAGCACCTACTCCCAAGACACGCGGGGGACACGGGACTCCCGGGTCATCGAGGGACTCACTTCTCCTGGAACTGGAGGAATCCGGGTTTGACCTGGGGCTTGGCGTTTTCTAGAGAAGTCGTTGCCAAGGGCGAAGTGGGCAGGTGAGGCACTGACGTTGGAATCTGAGGCATCTGGGGTATGGTGGAAGCCAGCTGCTTCCAGGCGAGCAGGGTGGGGGCGGAGGGCACCGCGGCCAGGCTGGGTGTGGGTCCCTCCAGGGAGGACACCGTGGCCGAGGTGATGGGCGGCGCCGGCGGGGACGAGGGGGCCAAGGAAGGTTTGGTCTCAGCAGCCGAGGCCGGGAAGGAGGCCTCCGCGTTGCCTTTCGTGGCTCCTCCCTCTGTCCGGAAGTGGAAACTGCAAGAGGCAGAACGGGGGTCTCAGGTGGGCAGTGAGGGGCCCTGGGCAGGTCAGCCCTCCCCTGCTGGGCAGGCCTGGGCATGGCGGGCCGGCCTGTCTACCTCAGAAGCCCAGAGTCCCAGTGTCCCCATCTCGCCCCCAGTGCCAGTCGCTGCCAGCAGGGAAGGGCTGAGCGGGAGCTGTGCCCTCCAGTGCTGAACTCTGGCTTCTGGCTCAGTCCTAGCACACCTTCCTGCTGTGACCTTTGTCCCTACTCCTCCCCGCACGGAGGGGGTTGGTGGACTGCAACCCCCTGGCCTCATGAGGCCCATCCTTCCAGAACCGGCTCTGAAATTTAAAGGTGGGTCTTGGTATTTAGTCGGCTCTTCTGCAGACTAGCAGCGGGGGCTGCGCAGCAGTGAGTCGGATCCGGGCACAGGGAGCAGGGGCGAGCTGTCTGAGATGATTATACGTTCTGGGTTCAATTACAACAGGCGCCGGGCTTGCCGCCTTTCAGCTCAATGGGTTTCACAAATTAACTTCTTGATTTTTAGGTCCAAGAGAATCTACAAACGCAATGTTTGGGCTTGGAAAGGCCTTCTCGGAGGTCCCCGCCCGGTCAGAGCTGGGCCTCTGCAGCTGGCTCTGCAGGCAGCGCCCGGGGTAGGGCTGGGGCTGCACTGGGCCTGGTGAGCTGAGAGGACGGGCTGGGCTGAGCACGGGAAGCACGGGAAGCACGGGGAAGCCTGCGCCTGAGAAGAAGCCAGCCCAGCGGCTGGGGTCTGGTGGGAAATGGATATGGGTCCTGCTCGGAAGGAGGGAGAGGCCTGTGCAGCCTCCAGCCCCACGGAGCCCTGCACCAAGCACAGAGAAGTGAGTGGGGCTGGGTTGGCACGGACCCCCACTCACTTGGCATGCTTGATGGCCCCGTCCAGGGTGCTGAAAAGCGCGCCGCACTCCTCCACCACGCAATGGAAGTGGGCCTTGTGAAGGAAGTCACACTGGGCGTCGCAGAAGTCCTTGGTACCGAACCTGCCAGGGGAGCCGGCGGGTGAGAGGAGACCCCGGTGCTCTGGGTAGGCCGAGTGTGCAGTGTGGCTGGGCACCGGCCACCAGTACAGGTGGCCTGGCCTCTCCCTCCCCCCGGCTCTGCCAGCTGACCCCTCACCTGCGAAGGTACAGCTTCCAGGGCTCTGGCGGCTTCTCCTGAACCAGCGCCTTCGCGGCCTTGCCCAGGAAGGGCAAGGACTCCACGGTAGGACTCCCCTCTGCTTCCGTCTTGATGTTCAACAGGCTGCCGAGGTTGGGGTTGCCCTGAGACATCTGTGGGGAGGACAGGAGCCGTGCTTAGGGCTGGGGGGCCCCCGGGAGTGGCGGTAGCTCTGGACCCCTTGGGCCTCTCACACCGACCAGAGCTGGCAGTGCTGTCAAGAGCCCGCTCTGAATGGATACTGCCCGGCCCGTGGAATGGCAGGCTCCCACGCATACCTTGTGCTGCTGGGAGCCACCCCTCAAGCAGAGGCTGAGACTGAGCCGGGCACCCGCTCCAGCCCAGCTTTCCCCAGACTGCGCGGCTCCCTCGTTATTTTCCTGCCAGGTTTTCAAAAGAAGTGCAAGAGGAGGAGGGGTGGGGGAACCCCTACGAATTTCTTGAGAACAAGAGAAGGCACACAAAGGAGGAGCAGCGAGGAGGGAGGGGGCTCCTGGGTCAGATGGAGACAGCTGGATGCTGGGCGAGGAGGGGGAGCACGCGCACATGGGCGCACGCAAAGGCTTGCCGCTTGCCCGAGGCTCCGACAGGAAGGGACGAGGGGGAGCAGGGGGCAGTGACCTAAGGAGGAAAAAGAAGAGCACAGGACCACCAGGAGAGGGAGGGAAGGAAGAGGCACCAGGTGCTGGGCAGGGGGCAGAGGGCAGAGGAAAGCAGGAGGCTCCTTCCTGGCCAAGGGCCCGGCCAGGGCTGCCACCCGTGAGGTCTGGCTCGGGCCCGGCTCCCTCCTCAGCAGTCACTTGTGTACAGTCACTAAATTAATCTTGCTGTAGTCAAATTTATCACGTGAAGGGGGAGAATATATTTGAGATGATGTATAATTTACAAAGACCCTGCATTATTTAAAATAAATATTCCGAGCGACCTCTGCGGAAGGCGTCCGAGACCATTACTCAACCTGAAAAGTGGGGATTGATGCTTGCTCCCACTTTGGTCTCCCTCCCCCACCCTTTTTTAAACAAACAAACAAAAATACATAAAATAAATAAATGAAACGAATAACTAACAGCGGGGGAAGTTAGAGGGCTCCGGAAAAGCTTTAGGAGCCCTCCATCTGAAGGGGAAAAAGGGTGTCGGAGGCTGGAATATATTTCTTCAGCCAGTTCATTAAATTAATTTGTAAGCAGAGGCTCTGAAATTATATCCGATGAAAAATGGCCTCAAAATTTAAATGGTACAAACTCATCTTATTAGAGGCAAAACATTAAAAAACAAACACATCCTCCCCCCCCCCACCCCCCAACGCAGCTTTAATTTCTCTGGGTGGGGGAACGGGAGGCGTGTGATGGATGGTTCTTACCTTATTCATAAGCGAGGATAAAAGAGATGAATTTGCCGGGACTGCGTGGCCATTTGATTCATTACTGGAACACACAAACCAGGGGGCTTTAGCTCAGACGGACGTGGGCCTGAGCCCAGAGCCGCGTCCCTCCCAGCCCGGCCCTGGCCAGCTGCTGCACCTGCCAGGAGGCCTTGGCCCCTGTCCCCGGTGGGGTCTGGCTCGGAGGGTGCTATCCCCCAAGCCTCCTGCAGGGGAGCAGAGCAGGGGGGCCCCAGCCTCGCCTCACCTGGGCTCCTTCACAGTCAGGTCTAAACTGCGTTCCTGGGAGGCCTCGTGGGAACCTGGGGCGCCAGCGTTCTCACCAGGCTCCTGCTTTCCTGGGCCCGGGGGGAACCTGGTGGGGACGGCCTGCTGCCCATTTCCTACAAGGAGGGGAGGGAAGACGGTGTTAGAGGGGCCGAGGGCTGCCTGTGGGCACCAACTGGAGCCCTCCGGAGGGAGGGAGCATGCTGGGTGGGCTGGGCCCCCCCGGGAGCCCTGGCTGCTGGTCAGCGGTTCTCCCCACTGACGTGATCGCCGGTGACGCGTACCCCTGTGCGGCAATTCTTCAAGTGATAATTATTGCAAAATTATGTCAAAGTTGTCCAGGCTCAGGGCCTCCTGGATGAGCAGGGCGGGAGGCTGGGGAGGGGGCTGGGAAGGGCGTGGGGGCCCTTCATTTTCTCCACCGACTGTCACAGTCAATTTGTGGGGCTGCCGCTTAGGCTTTTATTAAAGACGCCGTCAACGCTGAGGGGAAGTGGCAGATCCAGCCTGGGAGCTGCGCCCCCTCCGCGGGTCCCCTTCCCACGGTTGCCGGGGCGACGGCCCTGCCTTCCACTGAGCATGCCTAGGAGGGGCATCTGCCGGGTCAGGGCGATGGGAGCTGACAGCCAATCAGGGCGGTTCAAACTATGTGACCTCGCCCGTCAAGCTGTCCGGGATGGAGACGAGGCTGGGCCGGCCTGGGTGGTGGGAGCCGTGGGGTGTGGATGTGGCCGGGCGGGCAGAGGATTCGGGAGGCCACGCCGAGAAGGGGCACAAGAAGGCGCTGACAGGAACACGTCCGCCGAGCCCGTCCCCATCATCCCCCAGTGACTGAAATATTAATCGGCCCCCCGGGCGCCGCAGCTGACAGAGAGCTGCTTCAGACGGCAAGCGGCGTTTTATTAGAAAGGAAAGGAAAGCGAGCCCTCTCCTCCTTGCCTGACCTCTCTTTTGGGGAAAGCAGATTTTTCTATTGAAATGGAAGCTCTGACAGTTTGGCCGCTGAGCCCGGAGTGGCCTTGCAGGAGGGGGTCCTCCCCGGCTCGCAGGCTCCCGGCCAGAGGGGTGTGGCCCCGGGCTGTCCCGCCACGTCCCTCCCGGGAATGTCACGTGAGTCGCTCCATGCTGCCCGCTGACAGGAGCATCCCACTGGGGATGCGATAGTTTTCAGAACTCAGGGCGAGCACATTCGGCAGCTCTCCAGTCACTTGCCCAAGGTCCCCGGGGAAAGAGGGCCCACCCCCCCATCAAGCACTGGCAGCCCTCAGGAGGGGAGGGGAAGGGGTGGTTCTGGGCCACAGGGACCCTCGGTCATGGCGGGTCGCAGGGAAGTGGACGCACGGGCTCAGGAGCCAGACTGCTGGGGTCCGAGGCTCGGCTTCGCCTCCTAGCTGTGTGCCCGGGCACAGACCAGCCCACACTTCCGTCAGCTCCACAAGTGGGGCTTCTGCCTCTCTTCTTTCCTGCCTGTGCCTGGCACCGCTCGGTGCCCAGGCCTCAGCAAGCACCAGGGGTTGTCGAATGAATGAATGAATGAATGAGTGAGTGAGTGAGTGAGTGAAGTGAGCCACGCCCCAGACCTGAGCCAACTCTTCTCAGGGATTTGAGGAATGCTAATCGCCCGGAGGTGGGAAAAGGAGAGGCGCGAGGGACACAGAAAAACCAAAAAACTCCAGAGGGGAGAAGCAGAAACAATTGTAAAAGAGCAGAAAACGTGAGCAAAAGGAGGCGCCCTCCCCCCCCCCGGTGGGCAGCAGGGGGACAGACGTGACCGCCTCCCCGGCCCCCACGAGGAAGCCAGTGGTGAGGCTGAAATGAAAGGGATGCCATGCCCCCGGTCCCTGGGCGGCACCGGCCACTCCCAGCCCGCAGCAGCCGCCTGTGCCTTGGCTGCGTGCGGACAGCGCAGGTCAGGGTGTTGTGTGTGTCCCCGGTGGAGAACGCTCCGGGCAGGCTGGACTGAGCAGAGCTGGGAAGGACACCCTAAGACTCGGGGGCCGTCTGGGCACGAGTCTCCCTAGGTGTTCCTGAAGTGCAGCCACACCACCTGGAGGGAACTGAGACTTAGACCTGGGTGGGGGGCAGCCAGCAGCTGCCCAGGATGCACAGGCACCCCCACTTCACAGATGAGGAGACAGAAGCGAGAGCTGCCTAGGGTGGGCCAGTCAGAATGAGGGGCCCCGAGGAGGAAAGGAACAGGATGGAGGCAGAGACGAGGCAAAGAAGGGGGCTCGAGGGGTAGGGGACTTGGGTGTAGGGAGCAGGAAGATGCCTCTGCCAGACACGCCCCCCTCCACTCTGCTCTGCCAACCGAGGCCAGGGAGCTCCTGGGGTCTACAAGGTGCTTGCTTCCTGGGCAGGGCCCAGCCTGCTCACCTGGATCAAAGGTGGCAGAGGGCTTGAGGGCGGCCGCGGCCAGCCTGGCCATCATAGGCGAGATGAGACCCTTGCTCGCAGAGATCCTCTCCATGATGGAGGCGGGAGGCACCGAGACAGAGGCGGCGGTGGCGGGGGCTGAGTCACCAGCTCCCGAGGCGCCCAGAGTGGTGGCTGTGTCGGGTGTTGCCGCGGCTGCTGCCCCGGACATGGCACCCATGAGGCCGGGGGTGCCCACGGGCAGGGAGGCGCTGCCCCTGCCTGGGAGGATGGGGAAGTAGGAGGCAGCGGTGGGCAGGCCTGAGTTGGAGAGGGCCAGGGCCAGGGGGATGGAGCCGGGCAGGCCCTGGGACAGCAGCCCGGAGATCTTGCTGTTGGGAGGCTTGGTGGGCACGGTCTCGGCGGCTGCGGTGGCGGTGGCCAGGGAGGCGGAGGATTGCTGGCTGGTGGGGGAGGCGCTCAGGCTAGAGTTCTTGCTGCTCAGGGCAGAGAAGTCCACCAGGTCGTCGTTGCTGGACTCCTCCTGCTCCGTGTCCTTGGCGCCCAGCAGCGAGGGCGGCAGCCCCAGCACGCCCGACGAGCGGATGTGGCGGCGCTCGTGCTTGCGCTTGTGCGAGGTCATCTGGCTGGTGGAGGTGAAGGTGAAGCCGCAGCCGGCGCGGATGCAGTGGAAGTGGTTGGTGGCCTTGCTGTACACGCAGCCCTCGTACTTGCACTCCTCGTACTTGTAGAACTTCTTGAAGCCGTCCTTGGCGTAGGCGTCATCCTTGATGTGGTAGCTCTTGTGCTTCTCGATGTCGCACTTGTTCTTGAAGGTGAATGTGCAGCCGGGGCGCCTGGATGGGACATCGGGGGCCTGTCACAGGGCCACGTGGGGCCGGGAGGAGGCCCCGCCCTGCTCCCACCAGGCTGGACATCGGGGCGAGGCCTCTGAGCCGCCCTCTCTGCTGTTCCTGCTCCTGTGAGGACGCAGGGCCCGGAGCCGCCCCTGGGGCCTGGGTTCCGGCCTCCCGTCCCTCCCCGAGGCCAGTGGGCCTCCCCGGCCGACTCCCGGGTACCTGCAGTGGAAGTGCGTGGTTTTCTGCCCGTAGAACTGGCAGTCGGCCGTGCCGCAGTCCTCGGTGGCTCGGAAGCGCTGGAAGCCGTCGTTGATGAGCTGCGTGTTCTTCTTGTGGAAGTTCTCGTGCGTCATCACGTCTGACGTGCTCGTGTACACCTTGTTACAGCCAACCTGCAGGGGTCGGGACGGCCGTCAGGGGAACCGAGGCCAGGCGGCCTGGGCAAGGCCAGAGAGGCTGTTCTGCTGGGTGCAGCCAGAGCCTGGGGGCCTGGGCCACTGGCCTCCCTGCTCAGGGCACTTCTGCGCCTGTACACACCCAGCTGGGGGCCCGAGGGTGACTTAGGGAGCACACAGAGAACCCCTCACGACCCGGCAGGCCTCCAGGGCCTGGCCCTGCCTGTGCTGAGGGTCAGGTTGCCCTCAGGGACCCAGGACATAGGCGTGGGAGCCCCTTCCTGCAGGAGGTGGGTTTGGAGTTCCAATCTGTGGCTCCACCTCTAAAGCCCCAGGGGTAGGCAGGTTGGACCCTGGGGCCTGGCAGTCACCTTTAGCCCAAGGACTCGCTTAGTGGCAGGTTCCTGGCACAGGGCCCTCCCCACCCTACCCCAGCTGGGCCAAGGCAGGCAACGTTGCCATATCGAGTAAAAACCAGTGGAATCTGAACACTCGCAGAGGCTGGGCTGTGCCAGTGTCTGCACCATCTCAGCGCCCAGAGAGCGAGCCCCCCTCTCCTCCGGGCCCAGGTTGTCTCACGGAGGCCATAACAACCCCCTGACAAATACCGGGGGAGGCACGGGCGGCTGCTATTTGCAACCCAAAGTCGCTCCCCTGGACCTGACACCTTGAAAAAGCCCAGACTCCGCGTGGCATTAAAACAAAGAATTAAACAAAAACCTCCTCAGGAATCATTTGCAATGCCGCTCTTGGTGCTAAAGCCTGAAAAATGTCGGTCTGTATAAACAGCTCCCTGGATTTCACCCTCACCAAGTATGGCCATGGCGAAGGCCCCGCCCTGGCCCACCCGCCGCTGCCCGAGCCCGAGCCCCCAGGACTCTCCACCTGCCCCCCGTCTCCGTGCTGGGACCTGGGATGGGAGGAAGGGAGGCTCCCGGTCGGGGAGGGGAGGGAAGGGCGGGGTGGGGGTGGGGGGCACCTGCATGCAGTGGTAGTGGGTGCTCTTCCCGTTGAGGTGGCAGCCGTGGTAGTAGACGCTGCAGTCGTCCAGCGGGCTGAAGCGCATGAAGCCGTGCTGCAGGGAGTTGTCGCGCTTCTTGTGCATGTTGTAGTGTCGGATCACGTCCTGCTTACTCGTGAACCTCTGCCGGGAGAGGGCGGGTTGGCAGGAGCCCGGCCTGCCTGCCAGAGGCCGAGGGCGCCAGGCCAGCCGCTGGCCCCGGGCCCCTCAGGGCTCCCTACGAATAACGCTGCCTGGGGTCGAGGCAGCCCAGACTGCCCCAAGGCTGGCACATGGGATTTTGGACGGAGCAATTCCAAGGTTCCGGAACCACGGACTCTTCCCTGACTTCCCCTCAGGCTCCTGAGAGCCGTGCCCAGGGGCAGAGAGGATGGACTGGACCAAGCCTCTAAGGCAGTGGCTCTGAGAACACCTTTTGCCCAGTGCCACCGATGGGTACGCCGGGCTGGGCTCCCTGGCAGGGCAAAGGGAGTAGCCCCTGGGTAGACTGCCCTTCCTCCCATCACTTTCACGAGCTCCGCACCCACCAGCGGGAGGCTTTGAATATAAGTGACGATGTACCTGAGCCTCAACATTGTCATCTGTAAAGTGGGGCAGTAATGCCAACCTCCTAATTCCCTGGGAAGATCACTTAGGTAAGGTGCTTGGGCTCTGGCACAGTCCTCGGTGCAAGGCAGATCCCGTGAACGGGCATTTGAATGGGTTACAGATGCTCCAGATCCTACTAGATGCCTGTGGGCGGCAGGGGTCTCGGTGCATGGACAGGTCAGTGGTTTTCTGGCCTCTCTGCCTCCCTAAGTCCAGGCAGCCGGGGCAGAACTGAGCTCCCTTCCCGCTTTGGAGAGGCTCCCGTGGCCGTCGGCACAGTAGCAGGTGGTGCCTGAGGGGCCTTACCTGGTAGTTGCACTCGGGGTCCAGGCAGTGGTAGTGCTCGCGGTACTGGTAGGCGCAATGGATGTGGCCGCAGTGCTGGCTGCCCGAGAACCTGCAGGGGAGGGGTCGGCTCAGACCTCTCCAGAGCCAGGCCCAGGCCCAGGGGACTTGGCCTAAGCAGCCAGGAGGAGTCTGTGCCTGTGCCGCGGAGAAGTGCCCGGGCCCTGTGTGGGGGTGTGGAGGGCAGAGGCGGTCTGCAGGGGTGAAGTGGTAGAAGCCTGAGGAGGCCAGGACAAGTGAGTGAGCCATCAGGAAGCCTAGAGCCATCTGCCCTGGGAGTCCCTCTGCCCTGGGAGTGAGTGCCAGGGAAGACACCCAGGGGAAGGAGCTGGGGCAGCCAAAAGTCAGAGCAGAGATGGAGCAGAGACCTGGCTGGGGTGGGATGGGATGGGATGGGGAAGGCAGGAGCCCCCAAGGTGGCCCAACTGCCTTTTGTGCAGGTGCTGCCCGCCGCCCAGCACCGGGCCAGGTGCCGGGACCTGCTGAGCCGGGAGACGCTAGACAGCTCTCTGTCCTGGGCTTTCCTGCACTTGAAACAGGGCAGAGTTATGAATTTTTAAAGCACAGCATCTGTTTGGTTTCCCGAGGCAGGGAGCTCACTTTCTAGCCGACTCTGAAGCCAGGAGCCCCAGCTGCCTGGCCACTGCCCACCTCCCAGAAAACCCCATGCCCTGACGCTGCCGGGCGTGGCTCTCCCAGCCCCGGGGACAGCCGCCCTGGGGAGAACATGCCATGACGACTGCGGAGGAGGTGGTAGGCTCGCCCGCCTGCCCAGCCGGGATGGCGAGAGATGGCGGGAGAGAGTGAGAGGAGGCCCCCTTGTCGGGGGGTTGGCGGGGGGGAACCACTTGCAAATAAGTATTTAAGCTGAAGCTGCCAAAAGGGCCATCTGCTGAGGCGCTAATAATAATGATAATAATAATAATAATAAAGAGAGCAGAGCAAAGCTGGAAAGACAGAGATGGACGGGAAGAACCTGAACATCAGCAGAAAGGCAGCTGCCGGGCACGACCCTGCCATGTGCTGCCCCGTCAGGTGCTGGTGGCCAGGGCCCTGATTTGGGGAATCTGTTGAGGGGAAGGTTACCTGCCAGTCCTGCTGCCTGAAGGATGTAAAGGGGCAGGTCTGGAGTCAGGGGGTGAGGGCCAAGGCCTGGCCCGGGGAGCGCATTCCGGCCAGTTCCAGCGGCCCTCACCCGCCCAGGGCCCCGTGTGAGCTGCGGAGGGGCCCTACACTCACCTGTGGCCAGGCCCTGCCCTTGGCCCCTTCAGGTACCCTATCCTGCCTGGGGTACAAGCTGCTTAAGGGTGTGTGGCCCGGGTCCCACCCCGGGGGGGGGGGAGCCTCTGAGATGGGGCAGGAGTGTACGGGGATGGGGAGGCACCTTGGCACGCGTGGTCATATGGACATATGGCCCCAGTCCCCAGGCATTCCTGGTGCCCTCCCCACCTGCTCTCCATGGCAGTCTCCTCCCCAGGGGCCTACCTGGCAATATATTTCTGGTAAATGTTTACATCTTCGGTGACAGCTGGTTTATCTGTGGGCAATCCGTTCCTGGTGAGAGACATAGGGCACAGCCAATTAGCGGACAGGGGGTGGCCTCATGCCCCAGGAGCAACTGGGAGGCAGCTCCCTGCCCTGGGGCCTGCCCTTCTCTCCCTCGCGCGGTGGCTGAGGCACTCGGGGTGGGACGGAGCGAGTCCCATGGCGATGAGCTCAGACCCGTCCAGGAGTCCAGAGCAGCAGGGTTGGGGGGCTCCGCCTCGGGCATGGGCCTGGGCCTGGCCTCGTCTAAGTGGACAAGCCTCACAAGTTGGGCCTGACACCCCTCACACCCACCCAGAGAGTCAGGAAGCTGCTGGCTGAGGAGGGGTGTCAGGCACCACAGGGGAAGGGGCAAGACTGGCCTCAGAGGGCAGGCGGCTCCCCAGATCCGCTCCCAGGGGTGTGGCCCCATCTCGGGGGAGAGGGTCTCATTCAGCCACACCACCCGTGACCAGTCATTTCACCACTGGCTGGGGCAACGGTTCCAGCTTTTCCATCTCGGGGCACATACACTACTTACTAAAACCCTGCGGCACACCCAAAGACACACTTTTTGCCGATCTGACACAAAACACTAGGTATCACTTCGATTCATGTCATACCACGACTACTGTGTTGGCCGTTGTCATTTTTTTTATTTGACAATCTCGGGGGAAAAGAGGTCAGTGCTCCTGACTAAAGAGTCAGCTATTGCATGTTTTTAAAAATCCTCGGGGCGCAGCAGCTGAAAACCACTGGCCTGGGGGTTAGCGCTGAGTGTGCCCCTTGCCTCCTGCCTTCTCTTGCTGCCTTCCCTGTGGCCCAGGCTCTGGACCCAGGAGCCATGGCCACCAGCTTGGACTCCAGAGGGCTGTCCCCCCCACCCCCCTTTCCCCAGGACCTCCCTTAGCCTGTATTTGGCCTTGGGGGTGGCAGGAGGGAAAGCCAGCTACAGGCAAACAGGGTGGCAGGAGCCTGTGGTATGTGTGTTAGCAGACAAGCACACGTACTGAAGTGCCCAGTGGGAGGGTATGTGTGCACAGCAAGACGTGTAGTGTGCGGGCCCCTGAACGGGGTACGAATGAGCGCTCACGCGGGCAGAGGGACGAGCGTGAGTGTGTGAGCACGCACGTGTGAGTAGAAGCACAAGCGTGAGAACCCCCGAGTGTACGAGCGCACAGCAGATGTGTGTGTCCACAGACGTGCGCCTCGAAGGCAGGGCTGTGGCCCGGGGGCAGGTAGCAGGGAGGGGGATGCCTTACTTGACAGTGGAGACGGTCCCTGTGGTGATGGAGTCTGTTTTGGAGAAGGTCGACTTCAGGTACTCGGGAGTGTTGAAGGGCAGGGAGGCAGGTGGCTCGGGCCCCGGCCCAGCGGCGCTGGGAGCGCTGGGCACGCTGGCGAGGGGAGCAGGAGCCAGGCTGGGAGCGGGCGGCACCTTGGCAGGGCCCGGCTTCTGGATGGCCCGGACGTCATACTTGGAGGGGCGCCCCACCTTGCCCGTCTTGAAGGCGATGGCCCCGCCCATGTCGGGGCTGCCCTCCCCGGGCTTGAAGAGGTGCAGGTACTTGACGTTCTCCAGGTCGTACTTGGACGGCTTCTTGTAGGTGCTCCCGTTCTGGGGCCGCAGGTTCTCGCCCGTCTTCAGTTTCTGGATGAAGAAGTCGTACTTGGAGGCCCGGGCCACCAGGCCCTGCATGGGGACGCTGCCGTGCGAGGGCAGCGGCAGGATGGTGGCCTTGGTCTCCAGGTGCGCCGTGTGGCTGGGCAGCCGCAGGCCGGGCAGGGGGCCCAGGGCGTCCTTGCCAGCGCGCTCCTCGGCCTTGGTGCCGTGGGCCGGCCAGGAGAGCTGCTCGCCCGCCTTGAGCTTGCGGATGTACTCCTCGTACTTGGAGAAGCGCGCCCGCTTGCTGAGGGCGTCCTCCCCGGCGGGCAGCGCGGAGGAGGTGGCCGCCTCGGGGGCGGAGCCCGCATGCAGCTTCTCGAAGCTGATCTTCCTGGCCAGCTCGTCCCTCGTGTTCTGGTCGTCATAGCCGAACATGCCCAGGAACTCGGTCATGGTGGAGGCCGCGTAGTCCCGCAGGGAGGAGGCCTCTCCTACGGCAGAGAGGTCGGTGGTCACCTCTGGGAGGCAGCCGGGGAGCAGGGGACGGGAGCCCCCCCCAAGGGCAGGAGCCTCCCACCTGCAGAGGGAGGGGGCCGGTGTGGGGAGGGGCGGAGCGGGACATGATCTATGGACACTTGGCTCACTTGTTAGGTTTTACGACTCTTAAATTAATTTGTTTAAAAAAAAAAGTAATTAATACTGGGGTAAAATAAAACGAGTTCATCAATGCCAGGAAAATCAATTTCCTAAATGTTCTGGCCGATGGCTTTTCAGTACATTAAACAAAGTTTCATAAATGTCTCCGCTCTCGCCTTGGCCTAATATGAAGACGAAGCCATTTTACTGGAAGTAAGGCAGATCCCAGCCTGCCTCTGGGGGAGTGGTGGTGGAGGGGGTACAGGTGGGACATGGGCCTGCAGCTGAGGGAGTCTCTGTGGGTGGGGTCAGGGTACGCCTGGCTGAGCTTGCCCAAGGACCCTCCCTGAGCCCCACAAATGGAGGGCCTGGCCTCGTGGCCCCGCCCAGAGCGCCTGATTCCTAACGATCCCAGGCACAGAGCTGAGGGGCAGAGAGCCTCGGGATGCGCTCGCTGGACTTACGAGTCCTCTGGGCACGTGCTCACGCCCAAGGTGGCCACCCACGGAGTCAGGGCCAGAGAGGCAGCGGGCCCAGGGGTGACCCATCTCTGCCCCACCCGAGTCCACGCCAGGGACCCTGAGAACCCGATCAACCCCCCCCCA
The DNA here is from genome assembly GCA_004026665.1 of Murina feae. Lineage (NCBI taxonomy): Eukaryota > Metazoa > Chordata > Mammalia > Chiroptera > Vespertilionidae > Murina > Murina feae. Next base: position 102,559 of record PVJC01000354.1, read on the forward strand.
GGGAACCACGCGCACACACGCTCGCCACCAAGCTCACATCCCTGCTCCCTTCCCGACGTACACAAACCATCCAACCCCACGCCCAGCTCCCCGAGGCTCGTCTCAGGATGCGGAGGTGAGATGACCCCATCCTCCCCGGGGTTCTTCCCTGGAGACCCCTCCCTTCCACACACGACCTTCCACCCCATCGGACAGGTGACCCCTCAGCTCGCGCAAGACACTCCTTCCTGCGCTGAACACTGGCTGAACACCTACATGCGCTCTGCCCGGAACCAGGGGTGGGGTCACACGGGAGGGTGAGACCCACACGGGCCCCAGGGGACGTTCTGTCCTCCCACTTGTGTCCGAGCCCACACTCCCAGGCACTCGCGTTGTGGCAGCTCCCTAGGCTGCGGGGCCTAGAAGCACAGTCAGGAGATAATGTGGCCAGAGATAGGGTGGGAGGCGCAGGACTCCGGCAGCGTAGCAGACAGGGGTCTCCTCTCCATCCCTGCGCCAACCTGCGGGGGGGAGTTCTCAGGCCACACCTGGGAGTGGTCTCACAGGGCAAGACTGGGCTTGGGCACAAGAGAAAACCCAGCCAGATGTGCAGAGCGGCTCTGAGCCCCGGGGGAGGGGGGGCAGTCCTGGGAGGACGGGGACGCCCCTCTCCCCCCGGGTGAGGAGGAGACAGTCGAGGGCAGCCCCTGAGGTGGGCAGAGTGGCTCAAGAGCCGACAGACAGCTGTCCCCGTGGGGGTGGAGGTGAGGCAGCGGCCTGTGGGCTGCTGCCCTGACTGTAAGCTCAGGGGCCGAGCCCAGCCTGGGAGGAGTGGGCTCTTGTCAGATTGCGGCTCAGGGACGGGGAAAGTGCCTAAAAATAGCTGGAGGCAGCTGAGCCCTCACTATATATGGCAGAGACAGAAGGCTGTGAAGGGCAGGCGGCTTAGAGCAGGGAGGGGGCCGCCCGGGGTCCCAAGGTCAGCCCACAGGCCTGGGCCCAGAGAGGGTGGCCCGGGGCCCAGCCCAGAGGGAGTGGCTCAGCCCTGGGCCACAGGACTACTGGTATTTCCCGCCCCACCTCCTGTCACCGGCTCTCCACTCCCCAGAGCACAGGAGGCAGGAGGCAGAGGTCCAGGCGAGCTGGTCAGGACCGCTGGGTGTGGGAGGGGCTGGGGCGCTGAAGGGACAGAGGCCCTGTCCCTGCCCTCCCCTCCCCTCAGGCCCCGCGCAATCACCTTGCGTCTGGGAAAGGCAAGGGCTTTTCCTATCAGAGGAAACTGAAGGTCACACTTTTCCTCATTGATCTTGCAATGTTTGTTAATTACTCTGTCACTGATGTGGCGAAGGATAATTAAACAGCTCTGTTTATATCTTATATGCATAATTATGTGGCTGCGCAGGGCTCCCCGCGCTGGGAGGGGATGTGCCCCTCACTGCAGGGGGAAGGGGGCAGGGGCGCAGGCAGGGGAGGCTCGGCACCAGGCACAGGCCTGGGAAGGAGGCCGGGGAGCTGAGCGAGACCCCAAATCCTGGGGTTCCAATCCTAGGGGTGACCCCCTTCCTCCCCAGAGCAGGAGGACTTCAGGGCTGCTCTGAGGACAAGGAGACGTCAGCCAAAGCCGGGCCTCTGCCACCTCGTGGAAGAGGTCGGCCGGAGGACGCGTCTGGGGCTGGCGGGTGTCATGGGACATTCGGGCTGGGCCACCCTGAGGCCCTGCGCCCTGTCTGAGGGGTCCTGCTGAGGATGGCCGGGTCCCCAACGGGGGAAGGTGGGCGGGGAGACAGTGGGAAAACCATCAGGGTGCAGGGAAGGGAGAGCGGGCGAACAGGCCTGTCCAACGGCCACACAGAGAAACCTCCCGTGGCCGTGTCCCGCACCCGGCTCCTCTCTGCACACGCATGTAGTTGTCTACTCCCACCCTGTCCGTCCATCCGCCTGCCTGTCCACCCATCTATCCCTCCACTCATGGCTTCCTGAAGACCCACTGTGTGCTCGGCAGCCCCCACGCCCAGACCCACTCACACAGAAGGGAAGCTGCCTTCTCAGGCCCGTCCCCTCTTACCCCTGGTTTCACTCGGACCCCTGCCCATCTGGCCTCCCTGTTCTAGACAGTAGCTCCGCCCCAGCCCCCTCTCCGAGGAGTCCTCCCTGGGGAACGAGGCGCCAATATTTGGAACAACAGTGAGCGAAGCGGGCATGCTCGTGGACACACCCCTCCTTCCCGCGGGGCCTCCTCACCAGGTGATGCCATCCAGGGCTCCAGACACCCACCTGAGGGCTGCTTGGCACTGGGGCCACCGCTGTCCTTGGAGGCTGCCCGGTCCGTGTCCTTCTCGGCCGCGCCATCCTTGGGCTCCTCGCCGTGGTCCTCCTCGTCGCTGCAGCCCCGGGGCTGCACCATGTACACGCCCTCGGGCGGCAGCTCCAGGCCCTCGCGGGCCGTCCGCCCCAGCAAGGGAGCGGGCGCCGGCTCCTCGCTGTACTCCCCGTTGACCCACTTTTCGATCACAGCCCGCCTCTTGTCCTCTTCGCTGCGGGGGGCCCGGGCCACCCCTGGCTCAGGGCCACCGCGCTCTTTGTCCGGGGGCCTCAGTGGGCTGCCCTCCGTGTGGGCGCCGGCCTCTGCCCCCTTCTCCACCACCACCTGGCGGCTCAGCTTGGCGCAGATGGCGTTGAGTTTCAGGCCGCCTTTCCGCTTGGCTGCCATCGCGGGCTTGCCTGTGGGCGGGTCGGTGCACCGGGTGCCTTCAGCTGCAGAGGGTGGAGAGACAGGTCAGAGGTCAGGCACAGCCACCCACCTCAACCGCTGGGGCTGAGGCTGTGCCCCCAAACTCCGCAAGCCAGAGGTCCGCAGCCCTGTCCTGAGCGACTGCCCGGCGCCTGTCTGAACCCCTCACTAGACTGAGCTGTGGAGGCCTAAGCTCACCCGTCGCTCTGTCCCGAGCCTGGCTCTAAGCTAAGGTGACCAGATTTTAACATTGGTAACGCGGGACACCATTGACCGGGGGAGGGGGGAGGGGGGGGTTCTTTTATTATTATTATTATTATTACTTAAAATATTACAAAGAGTAGTACATATGTCTCTTTCCAAAAACTGGGACCTTTTTAAAACGCTGCGGGACGCGGGACAAATTGTTCAAAATCGGGACGGTCCCACCAAAAGCGGGCGGTCTGGTCACCCTACTGTAAGCCGGGCACGTGCTAGCTGGTCCAAGTCCTTTGGAAATGAACGAAGGAATGAATGAACAACTCCTCCCGCACAAGGGCAGGCTTCTCCCAGCCCTGGTTCCTGGAAGCACTTCCTACACTGGTCTGGCCTGGGACACCTCCTCTGAGAGGACGGCCGGCCAGGCCCCCGTTGGTATAAAGGCAGCGCGGGCTGAGGGCTGGGCGGGGGGCAGAGCCAGCAAGACGAGCAGCCTGACTGCACTTGTGAGCGTCTACCCCACACTCCACTGGTGAGGAGACTGCTCAGAGCCAGGGGCAGCCGGGAAACCCCGTGCTGTACTGCCCCAGCGGCCCCGGTTGGCACCTGTCCCCACGGGGGCATCTCATCCCGGGCTCTCCTCTGTCTGGCCCGCCTGGTCCCTGGGCCCCGCCTGACTCCGGCCTCTGCTCACAGGAGAGTCGAAGGCCTCCTCTTCTGCAGCCTTTCCCGCCAGGGTCCTCTCGGCCCCTCCCTCGTCTCCTCCAGCCCTTTCCTATCATCTCCTCCAGGCCTCAGCCAAGGGCAGAGCTCCTCACAGCCCCTCAGAGGGCCATTTGTCCCTGCTCGAGGCCCTGGCTCTGCCCTCTTTGCCTGGACCAGCTCCTGCAGCCCTGGAAGGCCTGGCTGGTCCCAAGAAGCCCACTTCTCAACTGAGAAGGCGCAGTAGCAGTGTCTAATTCCCACACCCGACAGCCCAACGAGAACACCCCAAAGTCCAATGAAGCTGCCTGCCTGCTAGCCACCTCCCATGGCTGCTGAGCAGGCTGCCCCGGGTCCTGGTGGCACATGGCAACCCTGGGACCTGCCTCAAAGATCAACAAGGGTGTATCTGTCTGCCTGTCCGTCCATCTGTCCATCCACCCGTCAGCAGAGCTACTCCTACTGTGTGTCCCTGTGGCAGAGCAAGGGCAGGGCGGTGGCCACGACGGACACACTGTGCACAGGCAGCCCCAGCGAAGCGTCTCGATGTCAGGACTTCCTACATGTCCCCCAACAGGAGGGGGCACAGGTCTCCACACAGGTCAGAGGCTAAGCGAGGGGAGGGGCTCTGCTCCCCAGTCCATGCTTAGAAGAGGCTTCGCCAGCCACACTCTAAACACCCCCCACCTGGGGGCCCCCCAAGAGGCAGTCAGACAGGGACACCCACACCTGTGCCTGCCCACAGGTAGACCTGGCTTGTACAGATGGATGATTGTCCCCCACGATACAGGCGATGCCCCGTGACCCCAGATCCTTGCCCTGAAGCCAGCTGCCCGTGTGGCCTCACTTGGCTCAGAGGGGCCCGGGGATCCCAGCCCAGCGTCAGGGCAAGGTCTGCTTGGCTCACTCCAGTCCTCCCAGTCCTGTGGCCCGGCTCTGCTGGGCCCCACCCCGATCCAAGCCGGATGCCCACTCTACCCATGTTTGTCCACGACTCTAGGTCTGTGCTGCCCACACCCAAGTCTCCACGCACGGACAGGGGACTCCTTCTCCGAGCTCAGTGATGGGGCCCCTAATCGCACATCTCACCCAACCTCCGGGCCAGCCGCCAGGCTCCGTGACACCGAGTTTCCTCCGGCAGCTTATGGAGAACAGAATGGCCTCACCTGGTCCCCGCTGTCCCCTGCCCTGGTGGGGACGGGGAGGGTGGGCGTGGGGAAGCCTGCTCTATTTTTACTGGGAGGTAAGCAGCCAAGTGTGTATGGCAGACGGCAAATGAATCTATAAATATTTATCCCGAGGAAGAGGGAAGCAGAGGCTCCCAGGGCTGCCCTTGCTGTGGGTGACACCCCCTCCTTGGGCCCCCACCCATCCTGGAGCCTCCCGACACTTGGGCCCACACAGCCCTGCCCACCCCTCTCTCCCGATCTCCGCTGTGTGCCTGGCTGGGTTCCTCCTGGGCCCCCACCAGCTGCGATGCAGCTGTGCGCCCAGGGCCCACCCCCCGTCTGCAGGCCCCTTTGCTCCACCTCCACCCCTTCCACCTGCCCTCCAGCTGCTGCTCTGCCCCAGCCCACCTGCCTTCCAGATGTTGCCCTCCCTCTGACTCTACTGTGGGTCCCAGGGGTGGAGGTGGGGAAGGCACGTGGGCCTGGGGTGCAGGGCAGGAGGCGGAGACTGGCCTTCCTCGGTGAGTGGAAACGTGTGCGAGGCTGGGGCGGCAGATGGGGGTGTAAGAGCTGGGGTCCAAGTCGCCTGCACGCCCACCCTCCCTCGTCCATCGGGGCCCTGGGACCCTGCAGACGACCCCCCTCGTGGCTGACCCCAGGCTCCTGTCCGTGTAAACATTCCCTGACTTTCTTCCCTAAAATATAAACGCCATGGCCAGGCCTCAATGGGAGGAAGCCATCAGTCCCCGGCCCTGTCACTGCGCCTTTCATCTCCTTCCCACCACCAGCCTGCCCGCTGCTCTATTTACACTGGACACTTCCTCTGGGAACAATACTGCCCAGGAGGCAGGCTCGGGCCAGAGGGTGGAAGGCGGGGGACCCCCGTGCTGCTCACCCAGGGATGGGTGCCCCCCGACGAGGTAAGGGGCGGGCCTGGGAAACGCAGGGGGCCCTCCTGCCTCGGCCACTGGCCCGTGGCTCTAAGACGGCCGGCCGGCCGGGCCCTGGGAGGGAGCACAGCACGGTGGTTACGGCCTGGCCTCTGGGGCCGGACAGCCGTGAGCACACAGCCTGGCTCGGCCCTTGCCTGCTGCGGGCCCTGGGCGCGCCGTCTGCCTGTGACAGGGCTGCAGGACTGTACGGGAGCGGGAGCCTGTTGGTGCCAAGCACAGGGCCTGGCAAGCAAGGGCCTGGGGACAGGCAGGCGAGTCCTAGGAGGGGGAAGGCCAGTGTGGTGCCAAACCTGGGGACAAGATCCTGAGACCAGGACACCTCACCTGGCCGGAGGGGTGGGGGGTGGGGGGGAGGAAAGAGCAGCTAGAGAGCAGGGCTGGGGCAGGCCGCCTTCTCAGCGACCAATGGCCACTCCCCGGCTCCGGGGCCTGAACCTTCCCTCCCGGGCTCCTAGCTCCTCCAGCCCCCGGCAGGCAGCTCTGGTGTCTGACCTGAGTGGCTCCTGCTCAGGTGGGAAAGCAGGGCCAGACGGGACTGGCCGTGCCCTGCGAGGCCCTCGCTCCCGATGCCTCGTGGTGAGCCAGCGTGGCAGGTGCTGACGCGGTCCCTTCTGAAGGGGAGGAAACTGATCCCGGAGCCACGAGGATACCGAGTTCACCGAGGCCGGGCTCAGCCGGGCGCCGGGGCCGCCATGATGTCCCTCAGAAGCTACTGGCTGGGCTCCCAGTTAGCCCTAGGCCTCCGTGTCCTCCCCTCCTCACCCCCACGCCCGGTTCCAGAGCACGGAGCCCCCTAAAGTGTTAACTGCGACGGGTGAAATGGTGCAGCAGATTGCCACAATAAATAATTTACTGATATTTATAAATATTCAAATCAGGCAGCTTCAGAAATCCAGGGGAGGGAGGGCCCCGGGAGAAGGGCCCGTGCTGGCAGCCATGGCATCGCTCCTGCCAGTTCCGGGTGAGGGGCTCCGGCACCTGGGCCCCTCAGCCTCCTCTCTGGGGACCAGGGTTGTTGGGGTAGCCTCCGCCTGCTCGCCTGGTCAGGGCCAGGCCTTCCCCCACCCTGGGCTCCAGGAGACCAGGGCTCAGGGCTCAGCCCCGCCGGTCCTGCTGGTGGGGGGCCGTCCCCAGGGGCCCGGCAGGCCTCCCGCCCGTGAGTAATGCGTTTCGAGGCCGGGCGGCCTGTCAGCGACCAGGCCCTGGGTGCTTTATGGGCTCTGCACTCCCTGGTAGGAAATAAAGTTCTCCCTGTGCGTCCCTTCTAAACATTTCACTCAGTGGAAACGGTGTTTAAGAAAAATGAGGACATATTTCTTCCTAAGGATGCAGTGTCCCCTTTGGGCGGCCTAATGCCCGCTGTATATCAGGAGGTGGTGAGGCAGGGGCCCAGCACCGTCCCCTGGGGGGTGCCTGCGGCCGGGCAGCACGGGGACCCTGGGCACCGTGGGGTCACCTGGTGGCTGCCCTCGCCCGCCCCGCCTACAGCGATGCAGTGAGTACCTCCCTGGCGCAGGCGACCGTGCTGAGCGCTTCACAGGGTCACCTCGGTGATCCCCCAAGGTCCCCACAGGGCCACTGTCCTGTCCATCCCAGATGGAGGGGCAGAGCCCGCGAGGCTGGTACCCGTCCATGGCCGCCCAGCGTTAGTGCTGGAGCCAGATTCCTACTGAACTCCGACGTCCAAGGTCGACCCACCTCCCACAGCCTCCCATCGAGGCGCAGCAATGCGGGGGCCTCCGCCCTGTGACCCCCATGAACCGGAACTGGGCGGCCACAGCCTGCGCTGGGTGCTGTGCCTGTGTGTTCAGGCACCCCCCTCGCCGGGCACCTTCCACAGGTCAGTCCTGGGAACAGTGCCCACCAGACCCACTGTCCTGTGCCTGCACCGTGGGCTGTTTAGCTAATTAATCTGCTGTCTATTGACTTTTGTGCATCTGAGGATGTCACTCCAGGACGTCACTCCAGGACGTTTCCCCATTCATTTTTAGAGAGAGTGGAAGGGAGGGGGAGAGACAGAGAGAGAGAAACATCGATGTGAGAGAGAGACATCGATCGGCTGCCTCCTGCATGCACCCCAACCAGGGCCTGCCACTGAGGTACATGCCCGTGACCGGAATCGAACCCGGGACCCTTCAGCCTGCGGGCCGGGCCGACACTATCCACTGAGCAAACTCAGCGAGGGCGGACTGTTTAATTGAGATGAGAGGCGACGTTCAAACCATTACAAGCAAAATCACTGTGGTGAAAAGCTGAGGTGCCAGGAGCGAGGAGTGTGGGAAGCAAGGAAGAGTCCTAGAGACGCCGGCTCTGGTCCCTGCTCCCCCCCACGCTCCCTGGGTGCCTCCATCCCCCCTTTCTCCTCCCCCAGTACATAGCCCATCTCCCATCCCAACAGTCTCCTCCCCCCTCCTCCAGTTGTGGCCCCTTCCTCCAAACAGAACCTTCCCCCAGGGGTGGGCGGCCTTCCCTCTTGGACCCCATCCCACCCCCAGCTGGGAGCGGAAGGACAGCTCAGCTTCCTCGGGTGGGAGGAGGGCTCACGGTTCCCCCAGGGCTCTCGGCCAGGTCGCCTGGTCCCCAACAGCTCCACGCTGGGGGCGCCCGCTGGGCCCTACTTGCCCCCTTTTTGTTTATTTATTTATTGTGATTTTTTAGTCCAGTTAAAAGGTTTACTATCCAGACGCGTCTAAGTGGCCTCACTTAGCGTAAGTAACTCTATAAATCAGGGGAACTGTTAGCATCCACCGCACAGGCTGGCTATCAATCTCCCCCAGGTCACAGCCAAACAGGAAGGGGAGAAAAAGAGAGTTACCACCCAGGGGAGATTTAAAACACACCCGCGGCGCACACCCAGGCCCTGTGCGCGCACACACTCAGGCGTCTGTGTTTGTGCAACCAGATTACAGTCACACATGCACATGGGGAGCGGCCGAGGCACGGCTCCTGCATCCGAAGGGGAGACAGCCTGCGGGGCACACGGGGCGGCGGGGGGGGGGGGGGACTGGCTCTCTGCCCAGCTGCTCTGCCTGGGCAGGTGGCTCTGAAGGGCTCTGCTTGGTCCCCGTCCCTCTCCATGGCCCCTGCCTCTGCCGAGCGCAAAGGGACCAAGCTTTCCCTTTTGTGAAAGCACTCGGCTGGGGGTGAAGTCAAGGAAAGGGGCGGGGAGCTGTCGGCTGCAGCAATGGGGCCGACTCTGTCCCAAGTCCTTGTCCACCTGCCCAAGGCTGGGCACACCCGAGACTCAGCACAGGACTCCACACGGGCAGCACGCCCAAAGGAGTGACGGGCAGCGGTGCAGAGAACAGCAGAGGCGAGCACCAAGGGGGGTGAGTGCCGGAGCCACGCCCGCGGTGGCCTCAGGACACCCCGCCTTTTCCTTTCCGGTGTGACGGTGTGACAGGACACAGGCTCCCCCTCTGCCCCAGAGGGGCCCAGGCCCAGAAGACCCCACTAGGACCTGGCGTGGGGAGGCCACTCCGGGTGCCCCTCGGCCTCCCTCAGTTTCCCTTCTGGGTCCCCACGGCCAGGATTGGCGGAGAGTGGACGCCCCGGGCCGCCTCCTCTCCCACCTCGCCCCGAGGCCTCCCTGGCTCACCGGCCGCCTGGCCTGCCCGCTGCATCTCCCCGTGAACTCTATTTCTCTTTCCTCCCTGAAAACAACTGAGCTGTAAATACTGTTTAACCTTCTCTCCCCCTCCCCCCCCACCCCCTCCCCTCCGCACTATAAAAACACAAATATGCCATAACTCAGCCGGCCAGGCCGCCCAGCCTCCAACATGCCCCGCGCCCGGGCCTCTCGGAAGGTCATTACAAACGACTTTCCGATTCACTGCTCCTGAAATAATTTTGTGTATTAAAACCTGAATCTGCACTTTCTGGGGCCGAAAGCCTCGCTTAATTATGGCGGGTGTCCTTGGGACGGACAGTGATCCTTCACTCGCCAGCCGCGCTCCAGCCCTCCGCCCGCCAGCCGCCCCCCTCCCTGGGCCCAATCTGTTTTCAAAGTGTGTCTGTCCTTTATTAAATTGTTTTCTTTTCCACATTATCAGTTGCCATGGAGACCTCATCTCTCGGATTATTTGAATTTCATTATATCTATTGATTTGGGAGCATTTCATCTTTTTTATTGTTTTTCTGTCAATTTTCAAAACGAATAACCATCTAATTTGCGTCAGTGCTGATTATGTTTGTCCCTCAATAGAGGTCGGCAGCTGCGCTGGGGAAACAAATCAATGAAAAACCATCATAAAACTCCCCACTCCGGTCTCCAGGATGTGTGGGTGACATTCCACGCCTGCGAGAGACACACTCATCAGCTCCAAGTTCGGCGACGGTGGCGGCAGCCCCGCTCCGCGTCCGCCTCCTCCGGCCTTAATATTTAATTCCGCGATTTGGGGCATTATTAGTGGTGTTTTTATTAGTGCGGAGCCTGTGAGTGCCGGGTAGCGGGCTGGCCGTGGGTGAGGCAGGGAACCCCCCGCGGAGGGCAGGGCTCCGGTGGGGAGTGGAGAGAAGGGGAAAGCCCCCCCCCAGGAGGGACGGACGCTCTCGGGATGGAGGGCGCCCCGACGAGGGGCCGGAAAAGGGGGGACGCAGAAGTGGGACCGAGCGAAGGGGAGGAAAAGAGGGAATTCAAATTGCTTACTTTGTTGGTTTTTTTTAAATAATTTATGCAATTTTAAGCATTTATGTATAAATTTTTTAATAAGCCACCCTGGAGCAGGATGGCCATTAACATCCCAACGTCCTTCTGTCCAATGGGCTGGCGGAGAGGATCAATTTCTGAGAGTACTTTCCCTTTTTTATGACATGATAAAATGCTTTTAAAGCAACTTACACAAATATGGAAATTTTTTTTTTTATTTTCCCCCCCATCCCCTCTCCCTTCCCCGAACAGCCTTCTTACCCACCAGAGGGGGCGGGTAGGGGTGGGGGGGCCCTCTCTCTCTCTCTCTCTCTCTCTCTCTCTCTCTCTCTCTCTCTCTCTCTCTCTCTCTCGTGCATACGCTTGTGCTCAGGCTCCCCCTCCGGCTGGGGCGGGGGCCGCGGGGCTGGCAGGGAGGCAGCCCCAGTTCTAACTGGAACTGGCCGCCTGTCCTTTAACAAGGGCATAAACTTTCATTACCCATGCACGCAGTCAAAGACAATTTAGGGAAACGCGCTGCTCGGAAAAGGAAAACCTCAGCGATTCGTGGCCTGCGCGGCTGCCATCTGGGGGGCTCTGGTCTCCGGCACCGGGGAGCCCCCACCAGGCCGGGGCAGGGAGGAGGGCCTCCACCTTGGCTAGAAGGGAGCACCCGGAGGGCAGCGGCTGGCCCCCCGCACACCCCTTCACTAACCCCCCAGGCATGAGCTCTTGAGGGCAAGAGCTCTCCATTTCCGCCCCCCCTGCTGGTGCAGAGCAGAAGTCAGCTCTGTGGGCGGACGGATGGACGGACAGACGGACCGACCAAGTAGGAAAGTGGGCCCAGCAGTCCCGAGTCCCTTCCTTAGACCCACCAAGCAGGGGAAAGGCCCCCTCTCCAGTGTCGCACCCTGGAAGCAGGTCTAGGAAGGGATGCCTCTGGGGGTAGAGGATTGGGGTAACCAGAACGAGAGCCGGGGGTCCTACCTGGCCCCCGAGCCCCTAACTCCCTGAGACGGAGCCAGGCCTTATGAAAAAGAGAACAAGTGGCCCAGGCTTGGGGACAGCCCTTCCTTCCATGACCCTTCCACCCTGCACCCCTCCTCCTGATGGGGAGCGGGGGGCGGGGGTGAGTCCTGGCCAAGGGCTGAGAGGGATGGATGACCCTGGCTCCCAGCAGCTGGCCTGGAGCCCTTCCCCACCCCATCTCTGGGACAGCGTCCAGCCCTCCGAGACCACACTCGGCACCTGGGCTCAGGCAGCTTCCAAATAACACACAGCGACATCCGAAACCCGGCCCCCTTTGAAAGCCTGTCCCTTTAAGCAAGTTCCGCCTCTGCTCTGGGCCTCAGTGTTCTCATGTGAAACAGGGCTGCTGAAGGGATGACGTGGGGTGACGTGTCTGGCACAGAGCCGGGTGGTGCAGGGTGCCTGCCACTCTACTTACTGGGTGGGAACGTGAGCAGGGCCCAGTCCGGCCTCGCAGGGCCCTGCCTTTGCCCGGGGATCTGGGTGCTCTGGGTGGCCTCCTGCTTCCCCAGCTCTCAAATCCCAACGCTGTCCTTGGACCCTCACCTGCCTAGCACAGCCAGCCCAAGGGCCCTCTCGCCCTGGATCCCCCAAGCATCTCTGGGGGGGGGGGCATCCCGCCTTTGGGGTGAGCCTGACTGTGGCAGCCCGGGGAGGCCCCCGGCACCCAGGATGCTGGCAGCAGCAGCGAGGGGGCACCCCTGTGTGGCCAGGCCACTCCCGGCCGCCAATGGGGACTCAGGGGAGCGGGGCTGTGCACACCCTGCCTCTTCTGTATTCAGACCCCCCAACTGTCATTAAAATAACAAGTTTCTGTTACAATCTAAACATTCCCACATCGCATAAAGGGTTATATTACACCCAAGTCACTCCCGGGCCCATGTTTGCACAGAAAAGCTCACGGCAGGTCCCCCCTCCTGACGAAGTGACTTATTAAAGTTTAAACAGTAATTAACAGAACAATAAAAATAAAGGGATGTTTGGGGAGTCGTAGCGCACACGGGGTTTTTGGCAGTGCCAGCAGTTTCTCAGTGCCCTGCGCTGGCAGCAAAATACGGCTGTGAAGCCAAGGGGATGGAGGACAGGGCCGGGGTTGGGCCAGGGAGACGTTGGGCCTAACCGGTGAGAAGCGAGGGCCAGGCTGGAGGGCAGGGCTGAGGGGCCCAGGAGGTTGCCCGGGGTCTGTGTGGCCGCCTGCCCCACCGGGCTCCGGAGCGGCAGGGTGGGCTCGCTGGGAGCAGGAGAGGCGGGCGACGTGGGCAGGAGGTCCAGGCAGCTGGGTTGCAGAAGCTTGGTGAAGCCAGAGCCCAGCCCGTTGCCCAGGCACTTCCGGGAGCCCAGGGCCTCAGTCACATGCAGCCAACTCCAGGTGGACCCGGCTCGGGGAGGGGCCAGCCCCTGCCCTGAAAGAGTGATTCCCGGGGCTGGACCCCAGCCACTCTGGGCTTCCCTCCCAGTCCTACCTGCCCTGCTCTGTGGCTGGGGCGGGACAGCACACACCTGGGAGCTCTCCTGCAGCTCCTGGCCTCCACTCAGCGTGAGGAAGGACTTGGCGGGCGAGGCCTTGCTCCCCCACTTTGGGAGGGTGAGACCAGCTAGCCAGCTGGGCCCCGTGTAAGGGCAGGAAGTACCTGGCTGGCTGGGGTCCTCATTTGCAAAGGTTCTCAGGGAGATGGGCCTGGGGGACTGGTCACCCGTCAGCCTCTGCCGTTCTCCCTGCCCAAGTTCCACCTTGAGGCTCGGACACCTGGCTGTGGGGATGGCAGAGAGCAGGGAGGGGCCTCGAGAGAAGAGGGCTCCCTCCGAGGAGCCCCGCCCGCCGGGGGCCTGGGGAAGAGCGCCAGCAGGAACCCTTGGTGGCCACAATACGTGTGTGTAATCTCATGCCAGTCCGGTCATGGACCCCAAGGTCCTGCTGGGCTGGCCCTGGACTCACCAGCCCCTCCAGTTTCCCTGTCCCCTGGGCACTGTCACAGGCTATGCTGGGGGAGGGGTGCTCTCCCGTGGTGTCCTCTGACCTTACTATCCCCAGAGCCCACGGCCAGTTTTGCTGCCCTTGCCTGCCCTTCTCCAATGAGAGCCGCTATCGCATCAGCTGTCTCTCTCCTTAGCACAAAACACGCATTCCCCAAAGTGGCTTTTCAGCATGGTGTCCCCAACACGGCTCTTCCCCCAAGGCAGACACTGCGAGGCCCCTCCGAACATGCTCCACCCTCCTGGTGGCTCCATCCTCCCTGTGCGCCGAGCGCACCAACCTGCCTGGGCCTGCCGCAGCCTCGGTCCCCCTTGGCACCTGCCTCTGACAGCCGGGACCAGCATCAAGCCCAGAAGCCACCCCTGGCCTGGGGCAAGCAGCCCCGCCAGGTCCGTGGCACCAGCTCGAGTGCTGGTTCCTCCACATCACGGCCCAGGAGCCGATGTGGCAGCTGCGAGCCACACGTGGAGGTGAGATGCTGGGCTGAGGCCAGAGACGCTTTCTAACCTCGTGTCTCCTGAGATCTGGCTCCTGGGCAGCTGGCGGGCACGCAGGCCAGAGGCCATGCCACTGCCTCTCTCCAAGGCCCCTGCAGGCACAGCCAGCAAGGGGGGTGCAGGGTCCCCTGGACCTCAGGGCCACTAAGGCCCTGAGCACAAAGCACTTTGCCCTGCAGGTAGGTGTGAACAGGAGCCAGAGCTTTCCTCCCCCCTCTCCTGGGCTGAGCTCTGTGGGGCTCCACCCCCGGCCCCAAGATGAGTGACTCCTGTGAGGAAAGACAGGAGGGTCGAGGCAGAGAGGTCAACACGGGGGTCGGCGATGCGACCCAAGCCCCAGCTGCTCTGCTGGGGAGCCAGGCTGGGAGGAACCACAGGCGCTCAAACCCCCTCGCTGCTTGGGGAAGCCGACTGAGTCACCCAGCGCCAAAGCTGGCCGACGGGCACGCAGGGCACTCTCGGGGTCAGGAGAAGGGCGGGCGAAAGGCAAGCCTCTTCTAACAGGTCCGCTCTAAGCTGGGCCGACTGGGAGCCGCTGCCCCATCCTGAGCTGCTCCGTTTCTGGAACCCTCAGCATCTCCCGTCCCGGGGCATGGCGAGGAGCTCCCAGGTGGCAGCGCTCATGGCTAAGGCTGCCCCCGATGTGCACAGAACTCCAGACCTGGAAGGGGCTGAGGCCTGAGAGGTGGAGAGGCTTGTTGAAAGCCTCGGTCTCTCAGTCACTCGTCAGGACCAGACAAATCCAGAGACTCCGCTCCCAGCCCGGCCCTCTGACGACCAGCGGATCCACATGCCACTCGACTGTGCTCTAAAGGGAAGGTTCTGGGCCCTGCAGACTGCTCCTCGGCCCGCCAGCCCACACACCACACGCACTCCCTGCCGGGGAGGCTTCCAGCCCTCCACGGGTCCTCCAGGCACGGGCCCCGGGGCCTTGGAACCAGCCCCGGGTGCAAGGCCGGGACTGCAGGCTCCTCAGCCCTCCGAGGGAATCCACGAGGTCCGGCTCTCTGCGGCCCAGGTCACGCACGGGAAATGGGGAGGACGTGTGAGAGAGAGTGCGCGCCTGGGCGCACGGGGGGTGCTCCAGTGTCAGAGTGGGGGGGGGGCTGTGAGGGGAAGGGGGGCCTGGGAGACAGAGGCCCCCAAAGGCAGCCCCAGGGGAGAAGGTGGGCATGGCAGCAGGTGGCAGAGGGGTGCTATGGATGCCGCCGCCACCCACCTCCCTGCAGTCCATCCCCACGATCCCCCGCTGAGGTCAACAAGGAGGGCATGAGGGGACTAATTTGGGGGGATTTCTAAAGCGGTGGCTCTGGTGGAGGGGCTTAGCGGCTGTCAGCCATCTGGAGTAAGGAATTACCGTCACCTCCCTGATCCTCGAGTCCCTAAACCCAAAGCTGGTTACTGCGTGGGGGGGGGGGGGTGGCGGGGGGGCCTCTTTCAGGGAGACACCAGCTCGGGAAGCAATTCCCTTGCCCTCGGAGGGGCCCGGGGCCCTGGGGAGGGGCCTGGCGAACCCCATCAGCTCCCCCACCCGCTCACGTACTCACTCCCTCGGCCGAGCGGGCTCACACAGGGGCCGTCAGGTAAATTAGATCTGAAAGCTGACAATTTCTGACCATATTTCCTTGATTATTTCAAACAAATGCACAGCAGCCGCTGTAAGGAGATTAAAGTGACATAAACGTCCCGAGTGGGAGGGGGGAGGGCAGAGGATTCAGGTCACCCCCATCCGTCCCCCGCCTGACAGACGCTATATCGCTATCCAATCCAATAAAAAATCCCCCCCTTTTGCTTTAATTAATTTTACAGCTAGCTTGCTTAATTACTTTCAATCAAAATCCTCCTGCCATCGCAAAATTAGAGATGGTTGAGCTCCATTAGCCTAAATTCTTCATTTCCATATAGAAAAGGGGCTGTCTGCACAGCCAGCCTGGGCCCCTGGCAGGACAGACGCCCGTCTGCCTGCCCGCTGCCCGCCAGCCCACTCCTGGCTTCCGCTCCGTGGCATCTCTGGCCCGAACATCTCCCCTCAACTCTCCTTCACCGCCGCCGCCCCTTGGGCTGAAGGAGTTGGGGTCCAGGAGGGGCACACTGTGCCCCCAAGTCTCCCCATGACTCATGCGGGGACTGCAGAGTGGGGCTGGGCTACCTGGGCCGGCAGCTTCCAGCAAAAGGCATGGCCAGTCCTGGGACCCGGCTCCCTTGCGGCGGGGCCCTGCGGCTCTCCTGATAGAGCTCATCCCCTGGCTGCCTGCCCCCACCTGGGCACCCCGTCCTCCTGGGCCCTCTGCCCCATCCCCCTCAGAAGCAGAGCTCCTAGCAGGGCAAGAGCCTTCCAGCCTTGGACTTCGGCCTTGGGCATCTAGGTCCCTAGAACCCATGTCACCCAGGGTCCCCTCTCTGCTGTCTCCTGACCGAAGTCCTCTCACTCGCAGAGGGACTCCCGGGGCCAGCTGTTTAGATGCCACTAACAGGCCACGCAGCTACCCCCACAGACTCTGGTGCCCTCCAGGGCCCCCCTCGCCCTCCCGTAGCCCTGGTTCCCAGCCTGCAACAGCTGCTCCTCCACCCCCGCCGGGCTCGGTCCACATCCTGTGCTTGCACTGGCTCCTTTCTCCTCCTCTCCACCTGCCTCATCCTCACAGACCCCAACCCCGGCTCCGGAAGCTCCACTTCAGGTTTTCCAAGCGGCAGCCCCGAGTGTCACCACAGGGTCCAGCCCAACCTGGGCACCAGCTGATTAAGGATCTGCAACAGGATGTAGGGATTACAGGAAAACCTGGCTCCGGATCTGCAGGGGCAGAGGGCCAAGTCCTGTCCCTGGGACTCCCCGCCCCTCCCAGCTGCCAAGTGCCTAGGGGGGCTGAGCCTCTGCGCCCTTCATGGGGTCTTCACCGGTCTCTTGGAAGTGGGTGACAAAGGGTAGCATTAGGGGGGCCAGGCCAAATCTGGCAGAAAGGCAGGATTAAGATGGGGTGGGGAAGAGGGTTTAAGGCTAAAACCTGTCCCAGGGGGGACAGGAGGCCAAGGTCCTCAGGGAACTGGTACGGAGCAGGGTGCCCCTGTCTGACTCGGGGCAAAGGCAGAGCACACTAAAGGCTCCGGGAGGTCCTTCCAGGCAGCAGACCTTCCAGCTGCCGCTGCACTGTGGCTGAATGACTCTGGGGGGTGAGGCCAGCTTGGGGGGGGGGGGAGAGGGCAGGGGCGATCTCCCTGGACACGGGGACCCACAGGTCTTTCTGCGGACTCCTTGCGGGTCCTGCTCTAAAGGTTCACGTGCTCTCCTCTTCCTGGGCCGGCTGGGTTTATATCCCACGCACCTGCCACTGTCCCCGCTGGCCCAGAGACCCAAGGAGATTGGTTTCGGGTGTCAGGTCGCTCAGCGTCTAACGGGGAAGACACGGCAGCACCAAACGGCTGCACACACCCCTCAGGGCACAGAGGGGAGGCCGGCTGTGCTCCAGGAAGGCTGCCTGGCGTCCAGGGGAGGAGGGAGGCAAGCAGACGCAGACCTGCAGACGCAGACCTGCAGACACGGCATCCCAGCCAGGCTTCCTGGACAGGCTCCTCCCACAGCTCTGCCCTGCAGGCGGGTGTCTGTCCTCTGGTCCTCTCGCCTGCCCCCACTTCAGTAAGTCACCTGCACAGGGGTTAGGTGGCAGGAAAGGCAGGAGCAGCCCCTGTCCTTGGTGGCACTTCCTGACTTCCTGGTCGCTCTCCGTGCCCCTGGGGCATGGCTGAGCCACATTCCTGCCCTGCTTCTGCCCACCATGCCGGGCACCGACGGGTTATGTTGGTAACAAGGCAGCTGGAAGAGCACATTCGGGGCCAGTTACCCAGAGTTCAAAGGGGCACAGCCACAGGGAGGGTAGCATCGCTCACCATCCGCCTCTGGCCTGCCCCCTGTCCACCATCACCTGCCTCCTTCAACCCAGGGCCCGGCTACCCCTCCTTCCTGCGCATCCCTCAGAGGTCCCAGCTGAAATGCCGCTTTCTCCAGGAAGCTCTCCAAGATTACCACACTCTGCCTGCTGCCCTCTCACCGTCACCTGCTCGGTGCAGTGGCACTGCTATAATAACTCGTTCACTCACCCCTCTGCCTCACTCTTGACGGCAGGTTCTGCCGGACGGGACCATGGCTGCAGCACAGAGCCTGACCCAATAAATATTTACTGGATGAATACAGACCACCAAGTGCTCCTCAAGTTCATGAGGGGAAGCGCTAGGATTGGGGGGAGTGTGGCCTGACCTCCACGACCTGTGGAGCTCTAGCAAGCCCTCCTGTCGGCAAGGGTGGGTGCTCCCTGGGTGGGGCTGAGGCCGGAGCCCCTTGGCTTGGGCCTCTGACCCCCTCTGCGCTTCACGCTCACCTCCACATGCCCTTCGCGGGCTCTGCCGCAACAAAAGAGGCCCCAGTTGTCCCGACGTTTCTGTGGGAGAGGAACAACTGTTCCAGCCCGGGTCCTTTCTGAATAAAGCCAGCAACTGTTTGCAGCGCAGCTCTCTCCCCGCCTCCCGCCTCCTCCCAAAAAGGAGAAAAGGAAATTGGGAGAGAAAAAAAAAAAAAAACAACGGGGAAAATCCCATCCCAAGCCTCACAATCTCCCTACACCCGCGATCGGGTCTGTCTGAAATGTTATTAACACAAAGAGGACAGACACAGGGACAGCCACCTGCCACTGCAGACAACTGGGACAGCCGTGGCAGAGGGCGAGGCTGTGAGATCAGGACCCAAAAAAAGGGGGGGGGGGGGGGAAGGATGGGGGGGGGGGTGGAACACGAGAGGAGGGGCAAGGGGGAAGATCAAAGAGAAGCGAGAGGAGGGACTTGGGAGGGCAGTGGCGCACCTGGTCCTGCAGGAAAGAGGCGGGGAGGCCAAGGGGAGGGAGAGGCCAGAGGCCTGCAGAGCCCAGAAAGGCTCCTGGAGGCCAGGCTGCATGGGGGGCAGCAGGTTTACAGGGGGCAGTGGGTACAATGGGGGCAGAGGGAGGTGAAGAAGGGAGAGAGTTGACTGGGGAAGAGGGAGCGAGGTCTATTAAAAACCTCTCAGTGCATAACACAAAATGTCAGGGTTTATAGCTTCATTCTTGGCATTGCCGGGACTGAGAACCCTGCACAGAAATGTCACCGCTTGTCATGTTTAATCACCTGCTGTTTGTTAACACCTTCCCTGCAAGGAGCCTGCCTCAATCTGCCCCTGGGCCCCCCGGGGACCGGAAACAGAAAACATCCCGTGTCCTTCCCTGGGCTCGGGTTGCGCCTGCCTCAGGGCCTCCAGGGAGGAGTGCCCTTAGCCATCCATCTGAACGCCTCCCGGGGCCCATGCGACCCTAGCAAGAGGCCATGACCTCCAGCCGCAGGGGCTGGGGTGCTCCCGGGCTCACTGCCTTTCCCCTGCCCCTTCTGTCCGTCTTTCCGGGGCTGTCTGTCCAGTCTGTCTAGTCCACCTCGAGTCCCGAGCCCTGCGGGTGGGAGAAGGTAAGTGCCGCTCAGACCCCCGTCGTCTGGAATTCACCAATCTGTCTGCTGGAACTGCAGCTGCCACGTAACATCTAGCATCCGATGCCACCACCCTTCAATCCTGGACCACGCCATCTGCGGTTCTGGCGTGGCTCTCTCTCTGAGCACGCTTCGCTGCGTTGTTTAGACTGGGCGTTCTCAGTCCTTCTGCCCCATCATCCCTTCCTCGGGGCGGGGGTAGGTGCGAGGGGAGAGGTCTTTCCCAGAACACCTGGCTGGCCCCCTCCTCTGAACGCACACACCTGGGAGAGCGGGTCCTCCCGAAGATCACACCTGCGCAAACTCAGGCGGCCCCGGGCGCAGGCCCCGGGCAGGGACAGCTGTCTGCAGAGCAGCGACGTTATCCTATACGGTTCCCCAGGCGGCCCCGTGCCCTGCAGCAGCCATGAAGGCGGGTGGTGAGCTGAGCTGCAGGGTCTCCCAGTGAGCCAGGGGCCATGTCCCCATTTTCCCTTCCAGCAAATTCCATGCCTGCACAGAAACACGTCCGGCCAACACACGCCCGCAAACCCGTCGCCTGGAGCAACCGCTCTTAGACTTTCTTCTGAAGACTCTATGCCTAGTCTAGTCCATTCATTTCCATTTCACTGGAGACAGGTCGGAATGTTCCCTACTCCCTCCCCGCTTCCTGCAAACAGGCAGGGGTGCCCCTTGCTGGGGAGACAGGCACGAATGAATGCCTTTCGGGGGGGGGGGTCTTCCCCCCAAAGCTCACAGTGCACTGGCATCAGCAATTGCCTTTTATGCAGGGAAGGCCCAGGGCCGCGTCCACAAGTTAAGGCTGCATACGTACGGGGCCCAGGGACCTGGATCCGGCAGCGCAGTAAACATCGAGACCAGCACTGCTGTTGGGGGGGTCCTGGGGAGACCCCTCTCCCCTGGGGAAGGAGGCTCTGCTTCCCCGTCGCCCTGCATTTGGCAACAAGCCCATCAGCTCCCCGTCTCTCTCTGCGGGAGGGATGAGCACGAGGATAGTGGACGTGGCCTGCTCTGTCTCTCGGAAGGCAGGCCCCAGGTAAACTCACGTGGTCCTGTTGCCACAAATGTGCATGGTATTCCATGTCCTCTCGGGGGCGGGGGGGGCGATGTTACGGGGTGAGGAGGAGGTTTTCAGGCAGCTCTGTCGTGGAAGGCGTGCACCCCCCCCCCCCCCGAGTTCACATGTTCCCAGGGGAGCGCACAGCCCACAGAGTGCGCCTCAGTAGTGCTGGCTGGATTTAGGTGGAGCTGGCTGTAAGTAACCCTTCCTGGACAGAGGCTTACTGTAGATGCGTAGGACCCCCAGGACCCCGAGGGAGGGGGCTGTCAATCAGCCCATCCTCCTGCCTCAAAGTCTGGGGGTTCGTTCATAGGACGTGGGTCTTTCCGGCCCCGGGCAAACCACATGGCTGACCGCATGGCATGACAGCTCGACACTGCTCCCACAGCCCCTCCTTCTTGGGTTCCAGGAGAAGTGACCCACTCCCGGGGTGAACGGACGGAACAGGCCTTCTCATGCCCAAGACGGGTCTCACGTGAGCCTCTCTCAGCTGGGCCTTCTGAAAAGCTGGTCCCCACCATTGAGAGGGGCCCAAGCACACATGGGACACGTCCGCCAATTTAGCAGACCCCGGTGGAGCCCAAAAGAGCCAGGGGCAGGGGGCCTGGTCGGAGATTTGGGGGAGTCCCCTGGTCTAGCGCTATTCTTCCTGAGTCACTTGGACTTATCAGATGAGCGCAGCCTCCCAGCCAGGCCCCTCCATAATCCTTCCATTAATTTACTATTGGATGGAAAATTACTCCTCACCCAGGAATTTAAGTTTTCATCTTAGTTTAAGTTAGATTCTTAAAGCAATTACCAAGGCATCTGGCAATGACCTCACCGAGAAGGCCGGGCTGGAGGAGAGAGGGCAGCCCTGAGGCTGCACAGACCCCTGGCTCCAGGTCCCCGAGGCGAGTGCAAGGAGAACGGGCCCCTGCACACCCGTCCGGGGCGCTGGGAGGGAAGTGGGGGTCCCCTGCACTCCCTGATATTTGCTGTTTGTGGAAAAACTCCTTTCGAGCGCCACCTGCCCCGTGAACTTACTGGTGACAGTTGTTGAAAAGCCTCAGCAGCTGGTGCCGCGGGAGCATTTTCTATTTTTAATTGTTTGATCAGAATATTAACTCATCTAGGCCCATTCCCAAGGCACACTTCCCAGCCAAAGGGTTTCCCCCACTCCCAGACCTTCCTCTCTTTCTCCCTCCCTAGTCAGAAGCCGACTCTGAAATGAATCGTTTGGAACACAGACCTCGGTGAGTTTGCAGCGGATCAGAGCAGCGGAGAGAAAAAAACCCACAAAAAAACGTAGGCTGCTCACCAGCAGGCCCCGAGGGGAACCTCCTCCCAGGGACAGGCTGGCTCCAGGACCTGAGGCACTGCCACTCCGACCTGACCCCCCTTTTCCTGGCTGACAGAAGACTCAGCTTCCTCCTCTCCCCTCCAGGGAGCCCCACGGACCCAGTCTGTTCTCTTGTCAACTTGGAGGGTCAATCAGAGACACCTGGACACTCAGGGAACCCCCAGAGAGAGGGCACTGGGAGGGAGGCATGTGCCCTGGGCTCAGGGGGGCTGGCAAGAGGCTGGTTGTCCTCTTAGCTTCCATTTCCAAGAGGAAAGGAGGGCAGTGTCTATGGAGCCCATAGGAGCGCCTGCCAGCAACCCCTCCGGCCCAGCCCCCCCGGGAGAAAGGCACATAGCCCAGGCCCAGAGAAGTGCCACTCAAGCCGTTGGGAAGAGGCTGCTGGGGACAAACCCACGCCCTTAGCTCCCTCACCCCACCCTAGGAAGGCCTCCCACCCGGCACAGGGGCCACTTGGCCTCCTGGCCTCCTCTCCCTACACGTCCTTGGCCCCCCTGCCATGCTCTTCCCTCTCAAGGTCACAGGGCTGTCCACACCAGGAATATTTACTCACCAGACTGGCCCTGTTAGCAACACTCACCACAAATATGCTTTCTGATAAAGTTGGCAGAAAAAAACTTGTAGTGCTCAAAACAATGTCTCCCCCCGCCGCGGGAGAGAGGGGCGAGGCCGGCCAACAGGTCACCCAGGCTGCGGGCACATGTCCTGGGGAGGCTTTTGTCACACTCTCTCCCTCTTCTCCTTCCTGTTCTGCTTCCCAACATACCGCCTGTTGCCAGGGGACCCAGGGCTGGGGATGGTTCTAGGCTAGCACTAAGTCTGGGCGCCCAGAGGGCACAGCCAGCAGCAGGGGAATGAGGAGGGGTCCCCGAGACCGAGACCGGCAGCCAGGCGCTCCGGGGGCCCCTGGAGGACAGGCCTGGTGGCCTGCCCAGGCCGTCTCACCTCACTGAGCCCCTTCCCACCGCCCGCCCTCCCAGTGTGCACATGGGCTTTAATGTTTTTATTACCTGTTTGACTCGCTGCCTTATTGCTTCTCCCCTTAATGGGGCCGTAACCGTGGAAACAAGGAATAAACGGCCACCAGAAAATGAGATGATTAAACAGGTCACCCTGGCAAAACAAACTCAGCCAAGGAACCTCTGGGGGTGGGGAAGGTAGGCTTCCCTCCCCCCCACCCGCGGCCAGAAGGCTTGGACCAGACCCAGGACCAGAACTGGGGCAGGTACCGTGGGGCGCCCCCTGCTGGGCAGTGGGGCACCTGGCCAATCCTTCCCCAGGGCTCCCCTGAACCTCCAGGCAGCCCTTTGAGGTTGGCTGGGGCTCCTGGGCTGAGGGAGTGGAGGGAGGGAGGCCCTGATGTAGGGGGCGCTGAAAATCACAGCCAAGAAGTGCACCAAGTTTCCCGATTCTCTCCCCTGGCCTCCTGGGTGCCCCCTGCTTGCTCCCTGACCTAATGCGCCTCCTGTTCTCACACAGCACCTTCCCTCCGGGCCCTTCGGTCCATGGAGAAAGCCCTGCAAGGAACGGCCAGCACAGGCCAACGCTCGGTCCAGAAAGGGTTCCTCTGGAAGTAGGACCTAGAGAGGGTGGGCGTGCTGCTCGGGGGGGAGATGAGATGGACAAAGGAGGAAGCAGGCCGTCACTGGACGCTGCCTCCTGTCCTGTACAGGCAACGGACGTCGTATGCCAAGTCTGACCTCACACCCCAGCCCCTCCCACCCCAAGCCACGGTCCTAGGTAGTGGGTAATTCGGGGCCCCATTCAGCCACTCAACGTCTATCTCTATCTTTACGTCCCCCTCGACCCCTCATGTCATCCCTAATCCCAGCCCCACTCTTTCCTGTAAATCAGGCTGCAGAAAGCTCTCGAGGAGCTAAAACCCAGGTCCCAAGGGAATCGGCCAATGTTTCCTGCCTGCCTCCTCCTGCCCCCGCTAAGAAGCTGGAGAGGCACTTGGCGAAGAGGCACATCCGTCTGTCAATTCCACCAGCACTGAGCGGGAGGGCGCAAGACCAGCCCCGGCCGTCCCCAGCCCTGGGAGAGGTCAGTGCGGAGCTAACGCGAATGGCGCCATCATGAGCAGTGGTCCCAGAAGACAGGGTTCCTGGCCTTGGCCTCCGGCGGCCAGAGTCTAGAAGTCTGAGTGCTGCTGCCCTGACACCCCAATGTCATGGGCATGACCAGACCCTCAGAGGAGCAGCGCCCCAGCCAGCCTCATCTCTTTTCAGGGGCAACTGGGTATGAAGCTGCAAAGGGGGAGGGGGCAAGAAAGGTAGGCACCAGGGGTCTGGCTTTGGGAAGCTGGGCGGCCTGGGCAATAAGGACAGAAATCTGTGCTCACACAGAAGGTGAAGCAAGAGTTACGCTCTCGGGGTGGGTGGGGCGTACAGGACAAGGCAGAGACAAGCCCAGGTGGAACCCCAGAAGCGGTAGGCGGTTCAGGGAGCATCGTCTGCCCAGCTCCACCAGTCCCAGGACCGCCATCAGGTTCAAAGGCCACTCCTTCACGAGGCCCCCTGGGCCCTGTCCCTGTGCTGCTCTACCCGATGTGATCGATGAACACACCTGTCCCCGCACCGGGCAGGCCCCGGAGACCTGGGAAGGACCAGGTGGTCTTCATCCCTGTTGCTCCCACCCAGGGGTTCCTAAATGCTTACTGAACTGCAGACCTCGCTACCCGAATAGGATCTCTTCCCCTACAGGGGACGACATGGCTTGATGAATCTGGGGGGTGTGGAGATGCTATGCAGTGGTCAGGCAGTGGCAGGGTGAGCGCTGGGTCACCAAGGTGCCACCTTTCACAGTCAATCCAAGGGAAGCAATCTTTCCTCTGTACACAGGCCGCCAGCCTTCCTCCCCTCCCCTCCTCCTCCTCCTCCTCTCCTTCCTCCTCCCCAGCTCCTTCCTCCTGCTGTACCCTGGCCCAGCTATCCCAGCACAGCTGCTGCTTGCCTTGGGGACCCACAAGCTGTAATTACTGCAGAGCAACTTCCTTCCCCCTGAAGATGAGGAGGAGGAGGAAGAGAAGGAGAACGAGGAGGAGGAGGAGGAGGAGGAGCAGCTTCAGCCGGTGGGTCAAGGTTTAAAAACCAGCGAGGGAAGGGCAGTGTTAAAGGGTCAGCCTTGGGGCTGGGGGTGGAGGGCGGTAGGGAAGGGGATGAACCTGACCCTTCTGAGAATGGTGGGCCAGCCAGAGGGGCCAGCGCCTCTCGCTCACCTGGCAGGATCAAGGGAGAGGAGGAGCCAGCCCCAGCCAGGCCGGGCTCCGCCCAGTCCCTGCCCAGGGACTTGAGCCAGGGCAGCAGCTTTAATGAGGAGATGCTGCTGCCGTGACTCAGCCCTCCAAAGGTGCCTCCATTTATTTTATTTTTCCATCATAAAAACCCAAGCTGCAACTCAGCCAGATTCCCTGGCCATGGCGGAGGGGGTGGGGTGGGGGGGAGATATGGGAGTGACCGTGAGGCCTGGGAGATCTGACTCCAGGGCCCTGTGCTCTTCCTGGAGAAGACAGTTAATGGGTTTCCCTGGCTGGTCCCTACAGGGAAAAGGGGCCTGGGGCGGGGCCCCGTGGGGTCCTCCCAGCCCTGCCCTCGCTGCCTCTGCCTCGGTTGGAAGGAACCGACCCAGTGACCCAGCGACCCAGCAAGGCCTTTCATCCTGACGTCTGCTCTGGCGTCTTACAACCGAGCCAGGGCTGGTTCAAGGGGCCACTTCATGGTCTCCAATGCTTTCCGCCGAAGAAAGGACCCCAAGGATGTGCTGCTCCCCTCGACCACCCGCCCCTGCTCAGGAGAAAGCCGCACGGCATCCTCTGGTAAAACCAAGCCGGGAGTCGGAGACCTTAAAGGTCACCCGATGCTCCTGTCCCTCCAGACACACTGCCAGCCTGTGTGAATGGTACCCGGAAGCGTGCTGCTTCCCGGAGAGCCCGTTCCGTCCTCGGCGCTGCCTGCCCCTTCTTGCCAAGATGGCACTGAAGCACCTACCCCCTGCAGCAGACTGGCAGAACCGGTGCCCAACCTGACTGCAGGGATTGGCCCCAGCTCAGACTGGTCGAGTGGGTGTATCTGGCCAAGTAAAGGCTTGAGGAAGGAAAATCGAGGGCAGGCAACCTGCTCTGTCCCCAGCCCAGCGTGGAACCTCTTCTCCAGAAACAGCACGAGAACCTTCCCAAACCCCAATACACATGGGGCCTAAGGTGTAACCAGAGCCGGCCGGCCAGGTTCCTAGAAGCCTCCGTTCCTGGCAAGGAGCTGGCCTTGCCCAGGGCGGCTCACGGAAGTCCCGAGAGTCTGGAGGGGGCTGACACTCAGGGCAGCAGGGGCCTGAGCAGTCCACACAGAGGCTGGGCTGGGAAAACCACGTTTTCGCCCCCTGGGGCCAGATGCCACCTGAAAAAAGTCTTCTCCGACCCTGAGACTGCGTGCCCTCCAAGCGCATGGCTACTAGGAAATTCCACGCCAAGAACCAGGCTGCCAAGCCAACCTGGCTCAGCTCCCTTGACCCCATCCTTCCTGGCTTCCTCCACAGCCCAGGCCGGGGCCAGGAGGCAATGGGGACCCGTATGCAACACAGGGGGCCCTCAGCCTGGAGTCCCAGCAGCGCTTAATCCTGGGAAAGAGCGGCAGCAGGCCTGGCTCAGCACGTGGCCTCGGCTCCTCCCACTGACCCGCCTCTGCAACACGGTGCCCAGTGGGCAGTGCAGCCCCTCATCGGCTCCCCCTGCGGTCCCTGGCCACCCCCTTGAACTTGCCTACTTGGCCCTCCTTTACCTGTCAGAGGCGACCTTGGATCCTCTGATGGACAGCTCTAACTGCGAACAGCCCCTCCCTTTCTTTTCAAGTTCCCTCTGGGGAGAGTGGGACAATTTATAGCCAGATCCCAGAAAATCAAGGGCAGGTTCCTTTCCAAAGCCTCTGCCCCCTCCGCCGGTGCAGGGCCTGGGACTCAGCCTAGTGGGGCCTACTCCGGGGGAGCTTCCCAACTGCAGCATGGATTTACCTGTGTCTGAAAGCTTCTTCTTGCCTCCTCTCCCCTTCCCGACTCCCTACCCCAGGGAAATCACTCTAAAAGGGCCTAATGGAACTATGTCCTCCTCTCTTCCTCTCTCCTCCCTCCCTCTCTTTCTCTTTCCTTTTTTTTTTTATTTTATTAGCATTTGTGGAATTTATTCCCAAACTCTCCTAATCTTCCGTACACAACCATCTGATTTGCATAACCCAACCCCCTCTCATAAAAACTGGCTGCTAGTTTAATTAAAAAATGTAAATTTGCTGTCATCTCGGGGCCTGGTGAATTAGGACGACATCGGCATTTTTTATTGCTAAAGACGTCCAGATTGATCCAGCCCTCGTCTGAACTATGGTGGGGGGAAAGGGGCCCACATGGCCCCTCAGGGTCTTGAGATCCCGCTGTCCCCGCCTGGAAGCCTGGGTTCTCCCACTTCTGAATGACTTAGAGCTGGAGTGCTTCAGGGCCTAGACATGGCCGAGGCAGGAGGTGATGCTAACCCATGACCCAATGCTTACTGGGTCCCTGGTACCATCCAGCAGTCATCCGGGGCTGGTGCTTCCAGCTTGTGCTGCTCTAGAGAGGCCCTGGGTGGCAGCTGCCCATGGTCCCACAGAAGAAGAGGGCCCCTAACTGCCCCAGCATGAGCCCTGGCCACAGGAGGTCTCTGGCTGTGTCCAGGAGTACATTCCAGAGGCGGAGGGAAGATGACCGTGGAGTAGCCCGGGGCGGCTCAGAGGGGATCTCAGAGTTCCCACCTGCTTCCCTTTTTGTGTGAACAGGGGGAAAAGTGTTTTTCTTCTGAAGCTGAGATTACATGAAACTTCCAAGTTCAAAGGAAAGGCTGAGATGGTATCACCAGATGACTCCTCCAAGAAATGGTCAGAACTTTGACACCCTGGACCTCCCCTCACTGAGCGGCCAGAGTCCAGGTCTGGGGCCTGCTGGGAGTGCCTCACTCCAGCTCCAAGAGGGACTGGCTGACCTCAGGGGCCCTTCTAGCTTCTAGGAAAAGTTTCCAGGGCCTGTCCCTGGGGTGCTGGGAGAGGCGAGTCTCCCTCAGGCCCAGGAGAGAGAGTGCAAGAGGCTCTGCCACCCACAAGACCAGGAAGCCCTCTCCCGAGTTGGGGACACCCTACAGAAGGGCTCTGCCGCTGCACCCCCACCATAGACTGGGAAGGACTGGCTGGTGCAGGGCAGGAGGGTGGATGCCCGCTCCAGTTGGTACCCAGGTTGGAAGGACTACAGAGGGCCCGCCTTCCAGCTGAGCAATGCCCGGGTCCCCTGTGCCCGCCCACAGGCAGAGGCTCAGCCCCAGGTAGGGAGCGGCGCCTTACCCGGCCCATCTGTAAGGTCTGGTCCTTACAGGGATGGGTGGGGGCCCTGCTTCCGAAGAAAGGGGCTGGGGCTTTCGAGGGAGGGAAGCGGCGATGACACCTGATTAGAGGTGGGGGCGCGCTGCTTCTGTGCGGGCGTGGAGGGCAGGGAGGGGCAGGGAGGGGCAAGGTGGCAGCAGAAGCCTTCGCCACCTTCACCACTTTGCCCAGCAGGGGGTGTCACACCCTTCCTGGGCACAAAGGTCCCCCACATCAGACACACCTGGGTCGCACCTGGCTGGACACAGTCTTAACACTCCGGGAGCGACCCCTTCCCCCCTCACACATCCTCTACCCAAAGCCAAACACCATGTCACCCCTCCCAAAGCCCCCAGTGCTGCCCTCCTGTCCTCTCTGCCCAATCCCCTTTGACCTCAGAAGGTCAAATGTCAGCTCACAGGCCCCAAGGGACAATGCTATGAACTTGGGCCCATTTTAAACAACAACTCTAATAGCCACTTATCCTCCTATAAATGAAGCAGAAGGGTTCAGAGGTCAGTCTCCATGAATTATCAACCTGTTTATTACTGACTTCTTTTTAAAAACATTTAGGAGGAAGCCAGTGGCTTTTGTCAGCCTAAGATCCGGGGGTCCTGGTCAGAATTTGGTTTCGGTAGAGAGGGCTAATGGGAAGCCTGGAGGGAAATCTCACTTGGGACTTAGTTTAGGACCGCAGATGGGAAATGAAGAGAAACAGGCAGTAAAACCCGATTAAAACCCGTAAAACACCCAGATCTCTGGGTGCACTGGGCCTGGCCCACGCCATGCTCTCTGGAACCTTAGCCTAGGTGCCACCCCCCAAAACCCAGAGTCCACATTTTGCCGTGTTTCGGTCTACCCCCTCCCAGGGTGGGGACCAGGAAGCGGGCATGGAAGCCAGTCCTGGGCCCAACACTTTGAACTGATAACAGCCATCTCATCCCACGGATTCTCAGGTGAAAAACACTCATTAGCCGTAATAAGCAGCTTGATCATCCGACACAGCCTTGTCCCAAATAAATTAAATTCCTTTACCTTGAGACAGTCGCCCCGAAACCAGACCAACCACCTTTCCCAACAGGACGCTGCTTTCAAAAACTACACCACCCCCCACTAAAAACACACACACACACACACACACACACACAGAAAACACACGGAGCCATTCAGAAGACATGGAGAACCAAAACCCCCCAAAAAAACCCCTAATCCTCTCTCGGGGTGCCCCCCGCTCCCTCTCCCCTCCCTTCTTTCATAATGACAAGCATGAGATGAGTCACAGTCACTAAGCCAAGGCACAAATAATAACAATAATATCATCCGGAGGAAGCCTCGCCATCCAGAAACCAGGCGGAGAAGCCGGGCGCACCGCCCCCCCCCCTCGGGCCAGTGCCCCGCGCCCCGCGCCCCGCCCCCCGCCGCCTCCTGGGGCTAAAAACACTAACTTCCGTAAAAGAACCGAAAGAAAAGTGAAACAGCCTCCCCAGGTCCCCAGCGGCCAGTACCTGTCCCGAGATCCATTCTCCTCTCCTTGGTCCCAAACTCTTCCAGGATCGCCGGCGCGAGCAGAGGGAAGAAGAGAAGACTCGGTTTAGTCTCTCGCCGCGGCTCGCGCCCCCCGAACCCCCCATCCAGGGCCGGACGGTCCCCGGGACCAGGGGCGCCGCGCGCAGGGGGCCCGGGCGGGAGAGCGAAACTTTCCTCCCGCCCCGTCGCCCTCCCGCTCGGCCGCCGCCGCCGCCGCTCGCGCAGCGCCGCCCCGCTCGGCTCCCGAGTTTCTCCAACTAAAAGGGAACCTGTTTGTGGACGCGGCCGGGGCGCGGGGCTGGGACCCGGGAAGCGGAGAGGCGCCCCCGCCCGCCCGGTGGCCCGGATCCCGCGCCCCCCGCCCCGCGCCCCCGTCGGTCCCGGGTCCCAGCCCCGCGGCGCGCGCCCCTCCCCCGCCCCGCCCGGCTCCCGCACCCCGTGCCCGCGCCCCCGCCCCGCGCCGGTCCCGGGTCCCAGCCCCGCGGCGCCCCCCCCCTCGGCCCTCCCCCGCCCCACTCGGGTACTCACCATAGTCGGAGAGTCGAAAGCCGAATTCACTTAAATAATCAACTTTCATAATACTTAATTAATGCCTAATTGCAACTGATTACTCCCCGAATAACAAGTTGTTTTAAAGCCCTGATGTCATTGCTCCTGACGGCAGCACTCGGGGTAACAGTTTGGCAGGAGGGCGCGGCCGGGGGCGCTGCCGGGCGCCGAGGTGATTGGCAGGGCGGCCGGGCGCCGCCTCCTCCTCCTCCTTCTCCTCCTCCGGCCGCCCGCCGCCCGCCGCCCGCAGCCCAGGCAGGTGAGACAGCAGAGCGCCCGCGCGCCCGCCGCCGGTGAATGGGCTCGCGCTCGCCCGCCCCGCGCGCCCCCGCCGGCTCCCCCCACGCGCGCCCCCGCCCGCCCCGCCGGCTCCCCCCACGCGCGCCCC
>PVJC01000355.1:0-22353 GCA_004026665.1 Murina feae
CTTGGGGTTAATGTGCCCCCTGAACGGGAGCTTTAAGAAGGGAAGGAGGGAGGGAAGAACTGTATAGAGGAGTCAGTAGAGAGCATAGTTAAAGAAGGAAAGAAGATGTATGAGTGAACTGTAGGAGCTATAATGAAAATCAAGTATAGTTGTGTACTGGGGACAGATATTAAAAGTAGGAGTCAGAAAAGAAAAAAAATAAATGATAGTGAACAATTCATCAGATACATAGATATTAAGAAAATGGAAGTAAGTAGAGAAGAATGTATGAGAAAGGTAGGATAAGAGAGAAAGAGGGAGCGAAGAAAAGTTATAAAGGGGGAGCTGGTAGAGCTTAGAAGGAGAATGGGAAGAAGCAAGTAATGGGGGAGGGAGCAAAGCAGGACAGAGGGAGGAAGTGAAGAAAAAATTAAGGGGGGAAGGAAGGAAAAGGGGAGGAAGAAGGGGTAAAGATAAAGGAAAGAAGGAATGTGGGAAGGGAAGGAGGGAAGTAGAAAAATAGGAAGAATGATGATGGAACAGAAGTAGGAAATAAGGAGGAAAGAAAAGTTTATAACTAATGAGTCAGTAGGAAAAGTGTTACATAAAGGAGAAAAATTGTGTGAGAGGAAGAAGCCAATAAAGAAGTCAAATACAACTGTGCGTGAAGGGGATAAGATTTAAAAAAAAATAATAGGGGTGACCAGGCTGGCAGGGGAGGACAGTAAAGGGGATCAGGTCAGCAGAGAAGGGCAGTTAGAGGGATTCGGCCAGCATGCAGAGTGGTTACGGCAGCAGGCAGATTGAGTGGTTAGGAGTCAGTGGTCCTGAGGCTTCCTAAATTAGAGAGGGTGCAGGTCCGGCTAGAATAGAATCCCCCCACCCGCCCCCATGCATGAGTTTCATGCACTAGGCCTCTAGTTTGTTAATAATAGGAAACTTTCAGATAGGTTATTTTTTTTTTTTTTTTGAGGAAGTAGAAATGCTCCAAGGGAATACAGAGAAATCTTCAATATCATACTTGCCAAGAAAACATTCAATGGGCTGATAATTTTTTATAGCAATTGATCATTCTAGTACAGAGTTTTCTATTAAGGTGTATATTTTTAAACAAGTCACTATCTTTCAGGCATCCGGGTTTATATGCGCTGTTTCCATTTCCTAGAGTTCTATTCTTTGTACCAATTTCTCCATCCCTCCATTCACTATACAGACTTCTACTTAACCTTTAAAGCAGCTAGGTAGTTACTTCCTATGAAAACTCTTGATGATTTGGAGAATCAACTTATACATACCTTATACACAAAATTAATTCAGGCTACATTTCTCAGTATGGTCCTTGAATGTCCTAAGCCAAAACTGCCATTAAACAAATTGGCCTTAAACACTGACAATATTAGAGTACATCATTTGCATTTGTTATCGATCTCCAGAGAAACATAGCCAATAGGAGAGAGGGAGAGAGAGAGAGAGAGAGAGAGAGAGAGAGAGAGAGAGAGAGAGAGAGAGAGAGAGAGAGATGATAGATAGATAGATAGATAGATAGATAGATAGATCAAATATTTTGTGGAATTGACACAAAAATTATAGTCCTTAATATGTAATTAAATTAAAAATATTATGGAAACAACGTATTGTAAGGAAATACAATAATTATCTTATTCTCTCCATAATGAATTTGACCCTTTAAAGAATATCATATATGAAAATTACTTCAACATTTTTTATTTTCATACCACTGCTTTGCCAGTGTTCTTTTTCTCCCCCCCCCCTTCTTTATAAAGGCATTACATATGTGTCCTTATCCCCCTATTGCCCCTCCACCCCCCGCTCATACCCTCACCCCCCTGGTGTCTGTGGTTAGGCTTATATACATGCATATAAGTTCTTCCCTCTGCCCTCTCCTACCTTCCCTCTGAG
Organism: Murina feae; assembly: GCA_004026665.1. Lineage (NCBI taxonomy): Eukaryota > Metazoa > Chordata > Mammalia > Chiroptera > Vespertilionidae > Murina > Murina feae. The sequence goes on from PVJC01000355.1 coordinate 1,900, forward strand.
GTTTGACAGTCTGATAGATGCTTCTCTGACTCTTTTTTTTTTAATCAGTTTATGATGTTCATTATATTCCACAAATGAGTGATATCATGTGATATTTACCTTTATCTTGCTGGCTTATTTCGCTTAGCATGATGCATTCCAGTTCCATCCATGCTGTTGCAAATGGTAAGAATTCCTTCTTTTTTACTGCAGTGTAGCATTCCATTGTGTAGATGTACCATAATTTTTTAATCCACTCATCTGTTGATGAGCACTTAAGCTGTTTCTGAATCTTAGCTATAGTAAATTGTGCTGCTATGAACATAGGGGTGCATATATCCTTTTAGATTGGTGTTTCTACTTTCTTGGAATATATTCCTAAGAATTTATAGACTCAATGCACTCCCCATTAAAATATCGTATTTCACAGACCTAGGAAGAACTCTCCACAAATTTATCTGGAACAATAATAATAATAATAATAATAATAATAATAATAATAATAAAAGACCCCTAATAGCTGCAGCAATTCTGAGAAAGAAGAACAAAGAAGGTAGGATTTCAATACCAGATATCAAGATTTATTACAAAGCTACTGTTCTCAAAACTGCCTGGTACTGGCACAAGAACAGACATATGGACCAATGGAATAGAATAGAAAACCCAGAAATTGAACCAAACCACTATGCTCAATTAATATTTGACAAAGAAGGCAAGAACATACAATGGAGTCAAGACAGTCTCTTCAACAAATGGTGTTGGAAAAACTGGACAGATACATACAGAAAAATGAAACTAGATTACCAACTTACACCATACACAAAAATAAACTCAAAATGGATAAAGGACTTAAACATAAGATGGGAAACCTTAAAACTATTATAGGAATCCACTGGCAGCAAAATCTCAGACATATGCTGAAGCAATTTTTTTCACTGATACAGCTCCTAGAGCAATGGAAATAAAGAGAAAATAAATAAATGGAACTACATCAAAATAAAAAACTCCTGCACAGTAGAAGAAACCATAAACAAAACAACAAGAAAGCCCACTGCATGAGAGATCATATTTGCCAATGTTATCGCCAATAAGGGTTTAAGCTCCAACATTTACAGGGAACTCATACAACTTAACAAAAGGAAGATAAACAACACAATCCAAAAATGGGCAACAGACCTAAATAGATACTTTTTGAAAGAATACAGAAAGAAGGCCAAGAGACATATGAAAACATGCTCAAAGTCACTAACATCCAAGAGATACAAATCAAAACGTCAATGAGGTGTATCTCTCACACCTGTCAGAATGGCTATTATCAACAAATCAACAAATGACAAGTCTGGTGAGGATGTAGATAAAAAGGAACACTACTACTACTTTTTAAAATACTGCAACTTATGTTGAAGCTGCATGGTTGCATTACATTTTATACTTGCGTTAAAGAGTTTTTCACTTAACTAAATTTTCATTTTTATTTAAAGAAAGTCACATAAATTGCCCTAATATGGACTATTACTGTAATTTCTTCTGTGTTATCCTAAAAGTTCAGGTGTGCTAGAAATAATTTTTATGGGCATTTTGTTATTTCTGAATAAGATTATACACATTATTTTACTTTCCTTTGAAAAACACAATGGTAGAAATATTAGCTTTTGGATTTGAGGGGATCAAAAATCAAGTTGCCTTTTCCATATTAGATACTAATATTTTTAAAAGTTAATGCTTACTCACCCAGGGAAATTTAACTTAATCCTATGCCCTTGTTTTTTTATTGGCATTTAAAACAGTTTTAATGAGCTTTGAGAGATGGAGTAACTAAGCACTTGAATTTTTCCCCTAGAATTTTCCCTCTTTTAGCATGTTTTCTACTTCTTTAAAAGTAATTTTATTGACCTCTGATAAAACTTACTAAGCTTTTTCTTTGGAACTATTTTTTAAAAATAAAGAAATATTTATTTTACTTTTATTAAAGTGTCTCTTTCTTGAACATTTATGCTCCTCATTTTAAATTCAAAGCAGGTATTTTCAAGTTGTTTTCACATTTGCACCTCATTCATTTGTGATCCCTTTGCAATTTCCAGGTGCTGGGTTTCATTGGTTGCATATACTACACAAAAATGAAATCACGTATAATCAAGTGCTTAATGCAATACTTTAAGTGGAACACAATTATGAGTCATTTTGAAAATAATCTAAGGAAAGGTCAATTCATTATTTTAAATCAGAAATAGTTACAGTGGTGATACATAGTTTTCTAAAATTCCATTAAAACAATATTCTTTTCTGCCTATTGATTTTACTTAAAAAAAAAAAAAAAAGCATGGATGGAACTGGAGAGCATTATGCTAAGTGAAATAAGCCAGTCAGTGAAAGATAAGTATCACATGACCTCACTCATTTGTGGAATATAAAGAACATTATAAACTGTTGAACACAAATAGCTAGAGGCAAAGAAACATTGAACAGACTGTCAAACTACAGGGGGAAGGTAGGGGAGGTTTGTGGGGAGGTGGGAGGAGGAGGTAAGAGATCAACCAAAGAGCTTCTATACATGCATATAATAAGCATAACCAACAGGCGCAAGACATTTTTGCGGTGGGGGAGGTAAGGGCAAGTGTCTGGGGGTAGGGGAGGCGGGGGGGGGCGGGTCAATGGGGGAAAAAAGAGACATATGTACTACTATTTGTAATACCTTAAAGAATAAAATAAAAATTAAAAAAGCTACAGTTTTAGAAACTCTCTGAGTTACATAACAAGACTCAGTTACACCAGGTGGTACTGACTGATGTATTTAATGTTGGAATCGAGATGCCAACCATGACAGAATTGTTTAGTTCGATATTATGGCAAAATGCCACTTCTTTCACAAATTTGGCTAATAATAAGTATTTCTTACAATGCGATGAGGCCTGTCAAGAAAGTTTATGGTCTGCAAAATTCATAAGCTTTCAAGTATTCCTTTGAGGTTGGCAGCATGGGCAGTCTATAGTGTGTTCCCTGTCTGTATGACAAACAAACAAGATTGAATGGAGGGTGGCTGGCTAGTAAGCAGTCCATATTATAATTGATTAATTATGAATATTTCATGTTCTATATCTATATTTTCTCTAGAATATTCTGTCTTGGAGAGTTCTATATTTCACATCCAATTTGTATGTTTACTTGCAAGAGTCTCTGGCCGCACATTTCAAAGAGAGTTTGTTGAAGAGGAAATTAGAGGCTGTGATTCAGAATTCAGTGAGTCTAGTCCCTGCAGAAACTTGGCTGAGGATAGAATCAGTTCTTGGGATGCCAAATTTAGTGGCCCTGGGCCAGAGGCTAATTTTGAATGCATGGCACACATCACTTTGTTTCCCAATTAAGCCATGTCTGTGAGTCCCATGCAAGCACAGGAACAGATTTTAGTCAACACATGTATTAGCTTTAAGCACATCATAGGCTTAATTCTGGCTTTAAACATGTGACAAAAATTACTTCCTATCGTTATAAATTCCACCTCTGAAAAAATGGAACAAGGAATGCTAATTGACGTTTTTATGTTAACGACTCCTTATTTGAATTTCAAGAATACCAATTGTGCTTATTTCTTATAAAAGCATATACAAGAAGAAAAAAGTAACCATACATAAATATATATTAAAAGTTTAACGAATAGTGTAAAATTATTTTCCCCTCCACTTCTTGCTTCTCTAGTATATATTAGGTAGAAATGTATTCATGAAATTAGCTTTGTTTGTTAAGCTAATTCAGAAGTCTTAGAAAACACTAAGAAAAATTAGGGAGCAAAGAAAACTAAATATAAATGTATTAGACTGGATGAAAAGTCTTATTTATCAATATACTCACCTTCCTTGATTCATACTGCTGTTTTAGCTTCTGGATACCTTACCAGAATGTTTTCCACATTGAGAAGCAAACCTAAAGTTTTCAGTGTATCAGAGTCTACAGAAACACGACCCTTTCCATATAAATACTTGTGGCATTGTTCTAAGTTGAAGTCATTTGTAAATATACATATATATGTATGTTAAATGTAAAAAAAAATAAGTTACTAATATAGATTTTTTAAAATGGGAGCTGTTGCTACTGAGTGATACAAAGGATTGATGTGTTTCCTTAATGGACGGACCTTGAACTGTGCCAACTTGCTTTGTTTTCAGCCCCGATTAAAAAGACCAGGATGAATCACATTCATCTGACTCAAAGAATTATAATGAAATGCAATATTCTTGTAAATCTATTGCTAAGAACTGTATACAGCAGTCTTCTATCTATACTAATAACTTTTTAAAAAATCAACCAATGTATGAGAAACCCTTTGTACATAGAAAAAAGTCTACTAGTTAAATAATTGATTTTGTGCTCAATGTTTGTTCTGTACAGCCTTTTATTTTCTCTCTGTGTTCCTTTTTAGTGTGTTCATGCAACTCTGAGTATTTATTCGCCACTAGATACTTAAAACAGAAAGGAGAGGAAAAGGCAAGAACCAAATTAGAATCTTTTTGAATTGTTGGCTCTTGTTCCAACCAATCTTCTTCTGAGTCGGAAATGATATTGCTCTTTTTGGAATTAGAGAGAGAGAGAGAGAGAGAGAGAGAGAGAGAGAGAGAGAGAGAGAGAGAATTCAGTGTAAATTATATCGTTATTTTACAACAGGCTTGCATTAGCCTAAGGGAAACACAAATTGAAACAGAAGAAATTCTGAAGCACGGGATGAAAATAAATCCTGTTTTCACTCAACACGGGTTTGACTTTGAGTGAATCTGTTGTGGACTGTGAGTACCATGGTTGTATATAATGGAGATGAGATTGGGGAGGCCTGACATATCTTAATTTATGTATTCTACCAGTGTATCTAGCCACCTCCTGTTTTTATTATACCAGTTTAATGCCAGCCATTTCCTGTTTTCATTAGACCATTGTGATGCTAGCCTCCTACTGTTCTCATTAGTGCAGGACTGTGTAATGGCAGCCACCTCATGTTTTCATTATAACAGAGCTGTATGGTGCCAGCTGCCACTTGTTTAACTTTACTGAGAGGCATTTGACCATGGATTGCATACTCCTCTCCTACAAGCTAGTGGCAAACCAAGGTAAAGGAGTCCATAGATCTGGTGAAATAGTGGTTAAGTGACTTATCAGCTATTAAACATGCAAACAATATAACTGCTGGTTAATATCACTGTTTTGTTATCACTTGTTTTGTTGTGTTGTATTTTAGAATCGTTTGTCTGACAAAGACCTTTAACAGGATATTGAAATTATCTGTTGTGGTTACGTGTGGAGATATTTATATTACTGAGAAGAGTCAATTTGCAATAATGAAGAGCATCCATTGAAGAGCATTAATTGTGTCCAAAATGCATCAAAGCTCTTTATGAATTATCTCATTTATTTCTTACAGTTATCTTAGGAGTTAGTTACTCTCATTCACATTTTACAGATGGAGAAACTGACGTACATGGTGGTTACATAATGCAGGGCTGGCGAATTTCCTCTGCAAAGGACTGGAGGGTAACTATTTTCTGCTCTGTGGGCCATACAATTTTGTCCTAACTACTCAACTTTCCCATGCACTGGAAAACAGCCATAAACAGCATGTAAATGAATGAGTGGGGCTGGCTTCCAACAAATCTTTATTTCCAAAAATAGGCCGGGGGCTGGATTTGGCCCGAAGTCCGTAGTTTGCCCACTCCTGACAAAGTTCCAGAGCTAGAGAGTAGCAGTGAGGTGTCACGCTAGGCAAATTGCTAGTATTCAGCTGCACAGCCTAGGGGTTTACCACCACCCAGTATTTCCTCTGTGTAACTTCTTAACTGGAAACACTTCCAGGTCCTTTTATTTAGAAACCGTTTATTGTGCTGTGATTAAAGTTTTCAAAAAGAAAGACAACTTTGTTTAATTATGTTCTTTTAACATTTTTTTGTTTTATTATTTATATTTTCATTGTTTTGTCCCGGATGCTTTTATTTATGAAGCATCTAAGACTTCTTTTGAATAATAACATAAATAGAAAATGTATTACGGAAAATCAAAGAAGCATTTTTCTACGCACAAAAAATAAATTTTCAAATATATTTTAATCTACATTTTTTCTTTATGTAAAACTGTTATGGAATTTTTTTTTTTAATCCAGCACTTTGACACCGTCAGATTGCTATGTTATTAACTTACTGAATAGGGTAATTGAGAGATGTGTATAGTTTGTTGAAATGATTAAAAGCTGTTGAGAATTGTAACCTGTCAGTGTTCCCTGGGAAACAAAGTCCTATCCATCTGTTAGGGGACTCTCTAAATAACTGTAATGAGTCACCTTTAAAATGACAGCTGTCACCCTAAGATTTGAGCCTTGAAGCACAAAAAAAAGGAATGCATTATATAGAATGATGCATGTGCTTCAACAAAAAAGGGAAAACATGTCCTCCAGATTTCATGCATTTGATTACAGAAGGGGTGTGAAAACAATGCTTTATTTTATTAGTCTGTGACCTATAGTTTGAACTCTCATCTGAGGCCAGTAAAAGACAAGCAAGCAGGAGTGACGCTGGAGGTGGGTAAGGCATTCTACCTCTGCATGTAACTTCTCACTTGCCTTTTGCCTTTAAGATTTCTCAGAATGAACACACACCCTCACAATGAACTTAGCATGGCTCAGCAGCACCTCTGAAAATCACTTTCATTGAACTGCAACAATGAAGATTTAGGAAGAGGCAGCAGATGGAAGCAGAAAGCCAGTACTAGCTGTGAGAGTAGGAAGCGCCTGAGTGTTTCCTGCCCTCTCTGGACTGCTGGGTTCACTGTTGCAAAGTGGGGGTCAGTGGGTGAGAAGTTTCTTACACTCATTCTCTCCCTTCACTTCCTATTTTCTCAGTTTTATCTAAAATAGGGCAGGTGGAGTCATAACATTTGCTGTGAAATAAAATGCAAATTTCACTATGCAAATAGACCATTAGAAAGTAAATTAGCTTGAACAGTAGTGGTATTTCAGCAATTACGTTACTTTTTAATATAGAAAGATTCAGCATAAATAAAACCCAGCAAGTCTGTGTGTGTGCTGGGAGGAGACTGAGTCTCCCCTGGAAGAAGGACCACTAAGGCTGTGGCTGTGGTTCTCTCCTTCTCTCGGATGCTTTGCAAAATGTTCCTGGCCTGCTGGCATCACCGCCATTTACTACAGTGCATAACAACTATATTTTTAACACATTTAGCGCACATTTAACCAAGTTATAACAAATAAAATCTCCAATGCGGATTGGCTATAGTAATTATTATTTATATTAACTAGCCTGTCACCGTGCAGACTTTCCACTTTACTACTGGGGTTCTTGTCACCCTTGTAACACATTACCATTATTATTTTTAAACCAGAGTCATTTCAAGTTCAAATTCATAAAATGTGCATTGGAACCGCCCACCCTGCATTACAGATGGGTAAAACAGAATATGTGTCAAGAGAAATAAGACTTTGAGAAACGATTTGCACTCACCTTCCCCTCACCTCATTTAGAAAGTCAATTTGACGTTTTTTCGAATTCCACATGTTACTTTGAAAGGATTAAAATCAGTGCTTATGGCAGGAAGAAGCCTGGGCGATCAATAGAGACACTCATTCTTCTGCATCCGGGCACATTTATGATCACCTAGCTTCTGCTCAGATGTTGTCATTCCTTGATCTGCCACCTTCCCAACCATCATCTCCTTCTCCATCCTGGCCCCGACAGACTCCTACAGTCATGGCAGAGGCAGATTCCACATGCACATTAAGGCCAGGTGACTTGAGGTGGGGAGATATGTTGATCCTGTGACCTCTCAGGCAATAGTGGACTAGAAACCCTGAGATAGTCCCGGCCGTAGACTCTTCCCCTCCCTTTTCAGCTGAAGAATGTGCTTCGCCCACCCTCCTTAGGGAATTCCCTTTAAACAGCTTTGGTACAAGTGAACAGCCATCCCAACCAACACTTTTCCATTCTACGAAGGTTCTTCCAATGTATGTGTTATTGGAACTGATTAGAATCTGAGATAATATTTTCAACTACAAGAAGACACTAACTCTGCCAATCTACAGAGCAGAATATACCCCCAAGAAGTTGGAAATAGGTCCTTATGCTAACTAATTTAGAAGTATCTTCAGCATTCTTCCCAAAACTCTGGAAAAAAACATGTCAATCCATTTAGTATCCAATGCCCATTATCTAAACCCAAATGTTGTTCACTTCACTACTCTTTTTTTAAAAATATATTTTATTGATTTTCTTTATAGAGAGGAAGGGAGAGAGATAGAAAATCAGAAACATCGATGGGAGAGAAACATTGATCAGCTGCCTCCCACTGAGGATGTGCACACCTCCCACTGGGGATGTGCCCACAACCAAGGTACATGGCCCTTGACCGGAATAGAACCTGGGACCTTTTAGTCCGCAGGCCAATGCTCTATCGACCAAGCCAAACCGGTTAGGGTCACTTCACTACTCTTTTTAAAAGTCTTTTCTAAGGCAGGATTTTTCAACATGGGCATGATTGACATTTTGACAGGATAAATCTAGGAGTTTGGGGGCTGTACTGTGTATTGCAGAATGTTTGGTTATTACTTGATGACAGTAGTAACACAGCACCCCCACCTCTTGACAACCAAAATAGTCTCTAGGTGCTGAAAAATATCCCCGGGGGTCAAAATTGCCCCTGGTTGGAAACCACTAATCAGAAGTCATTATTCCCAATTTTTATTGCCTAAATAATCGATAATTGCAAGCTCCTCTACTGATAAGCATAGAACATTATGGAAGCATAAGATAGGACACATAATCATCAGTCTTGGGGTTCCTGGGACAATGAATACAATGAAAACATTTCTTAGGAATCAAATTATTTGCCCAACAGACTTCACACAGCAGATACCAGGAGATGCTTGGAGAATCTGGGAATATTAAAAAAACAAAAACTCTTTTTTCAGAGATGAAAATCATCCATACTCTTGATCTGCACTTTTTTCTTCTGTCTCTCTTTGCCTCCCAATGTTCCGAACATGATTACAGATTTCAAAGGAAAAAATTATTTCTGGGAAGCTGGAAACATACACATAAATACTCTGCCGAAGGCTTGAAGCTGAGAATTGCAAGATTCAGCAAAGTTGGCATCGCCTTTAGATAGTTGGATGCAACCCAAGAACAAGGTGCTATTAGGCAGCCTCTTATAAAGAATGGCTCGCCAGGCAGCAGCAAGCTGTCCTCGTGTTATTTTCCTGAATTCACATTCAGCTTGGCAAGCTTCTCGCAGAGCTCCCCCAGCTAGTGAGCCTAATGCAGGTGTCCCCAAGTCGCTCCTTCCTTGGATACGCATGTGTGCGACATCTCTTCTCAGAATTTGGTACAATTTCCAGCTAGACCTATCACACCATTCAACCCTTTCTAATTTCTGACCGGAAAATATTCTGACTTATTTGAATGTTTTTGCACACACTGCCTCTCTTCTTCCCGAATATATTTACCGTATATCTCCACTGCCAAAATCCTGTCCCACCTCAAATGCTCAATTCAAATGCTGCCTTCTCTAAGAGGCTTTACTGATTCCCTCAGCCACCTCTCATTTCCTCAGCTGAAAGGACTTGCACTCTCTCTTTTTCCCCCCACTGCAAGTTGTACTTCTCTCACAGTACCAACTACAGACTAAATATATTTATTTCCCAGAATATTTTAAATTCTGTAGAGACAGAGGCTGCATTTTGTTAATATGTATGTGCTCCATTGTTTTAAAAAACACAATGCATGCTCCATAAATTAGTGTTGAATTGAATTGGATGTCACAGTCCCAGGAAAGGAATTGGATATCACATTCCCAGAGAAGCCACATTTAACCCAGTCATTTATTTCCTTCCTTCCTCTGTATTATAAACAGAAAGTAAATCTTAGTAGTTATCCAAAATAAAGGAATGATGAAATATGTATGTATAAGCTGAACTTTAGAGGTGGCTAGAGAAGAGATGCAGATTGAGAAATCATGAGCACATAATCAGAGTTAAGAGTCTTTTCTCATCTTCGATCAACATCAAATATTTCACATGATGAGATATTAAAATGAGTATTTCTTAACATATAAAAAATTATAATAGGGTGAAATTATTCACTTTCAACCTTTCAGTGAAGTAGCTAGCACTCTTGCTTAAAGGTTTTAGCTAAGATCCTGCATCCTTACCTATTTACCCTTACCTATTTGCATGCCTCTGTTATATTTTATTATGCTTTTTGTTCATTTGAATATTCCATGTAGGTTACACCTAAAATATATTATTAGTTTTATTATTCTGTATAATAAAAGCCTAATATGCAAATCAACCAAATGCAGAACGACCAGAACAACCCATTGCTATGATGCGCACTGACCACCAGGGAGAAGACACTCAATGTAGGAGCTGTGCCCTGGTGGTCAATGTGCTCCCGCTGTGGGAGCATCACTCAGCCAGAAGCTGGGCTCAAGGCTGTCAAGTGCAGCAGCATCAGCGCTAAGGAGCAGCAAGCCAAGTGGTGAGGTGTAGCAAGCAGGCAGGCGGTAAGGAGCAAGGGGTCCCGGACTGCAAGAGGTGAGAGGGATGTCCGATTGCTGTGGAGAGCAGGCCTAAGTGGCAGGCAGACATCCGCAGAGGGGTCCTGGACTGCAAGAGGGCACAGGCCAGTTTGAGGCCTCCCCCGCCCCCAGTGCACGAATTTCATGCACTGAGCCTCTAGTAGATTAATAAAGCAGTTTGAACATTTTTCATCTTATGTCATTTTTGGGTGAGACAACATTGTCTCCATAATTGACCCACAAGCCTAAAGACATATGAAAATACATGTAAATATGAGCACAAATAATAGAAAAATAGATAAGAAAAACTACATAATAGTTGATATTGAGACAAAATTATGAAATAAAGATAAAATAAGAAAATAGTTACATATAAGATAGTAGATAAATAATAGAATGATTAGTACATTAAATGGATATAGATAAAAAATGATTTTAAAAGAGAAAGGATAAGGTTAAAAATTTAAAAAACCTTATCTCTTACCCAATTATTATATTGCAAACATAGTCTTTCAGCTGCAATAGTAGGAGAAAATATCAAAATATGATTTAATTTGCTAAAAATGTACTAATGAGATATTCAGCCAATCAATAGGACAAGTGAATATCACATCCCACCTATCTGAATTTAGATTTCCAAAATAAAAAACTAGCTAATTAGTGTTAAAGGAACTTCTGAATTTATTTCTGTATTTCTTCAGAATAAGGTTGGTTTTCTGTAAACTGTAAAAAGTTATATGAACAATGTACTAGTAAGTTAAATTCAGGCAGAATCAGAAAATTTTCATTAACCAGCCTGAATATGACATAACTGACAATTGTGAGCTCTCATTTTCATGTGATCATTGAAGATCTGAATGATGCAACATTGTACCCAATGTAGTTGGGGCAGGTTATAAATTTCTTAAAAATGTGTTGTTCATTCCTTAGCTATCTTACTACTGCTGAAATATCTGTCCTCCTTAATTTTGTGATACTGGTTTTTGGAATATTTGACTCTTATGCCTATATATGTAATATTAATTCTCATGTAATGGATGTAATATTTTAAAGTATCTGCAATATTACTGGAGTTTATATAATTCTTTCTAAAAAGCCAATTAATAATCCTATTAGTTTAATATATGCCAAATGATGATATAAAGGAATTCCATGAAGTCTAAATGACTGATTATAGGTGAAAATATATCAAGTTGATGGGAAAAAATAATGTTTCATAATATTCTTTTAGAATATTTTTGAGAACATAACACCAATGTAAAAAAAGTTGAGGGAATCTTAAAAGAAGCACAATTCTTATGTCCTTAAATTTTCTTGGAAACTATCATTCCTATTCTTTGCTTTTTAATTTACTTACTACCATTATGAACAATTAACATAGAGGCTATCTAAATTCTATGATGTGACTATTATTTTATAGGGGGAGGACTATTATTAGCATAATATAATTTTTAGATGATAAATTTAAGACACTAGAGAAACAAAAGATTAGATAGGACCAGATTTCAGATTCACAAACTCTGAAACAAACATAGCAACAGGACTTTCAGTTCAAGTGTGGTTTCCTAGCCTAATGTCATTGGATATGTGCACTTGCCTTTTTAAACTTCAGAATCCTTAACTCTGTATGGTCTTATAATTTTGTGGAAATGTTCTGTAAATTGGAAAGTTGTCTACAAGCAGAATGTATCAATATTAATTTATATTTGTGTAGCTCTTAGTCTTTCTGGTGCTAAAATCCCTTAGGGAAGTAAGAATGATTTTCATGTAAGCAATGATGAACACCAATATTATCCATGAATATGACAATCTGTATAAAGTGAACAGAGAGAGGGTTCCAAATTTAATGTTTGTTTTTTAACAATCATAAAAAAATATTATGAAACAATTTGAGTAACATAACTTCAAGCAACTGGATTTTTAAATATAAATCATACTCAAAATATCATTTATTAAAATGCTACAGGTAATTTAATGTGTTAAAAAGGAGTAGAATAAATATTAAGTTCCTCTTAAAGTGAACTTTTTCATTTGTAAGACAAAAATAGAATAGTTATCTTGATCTAATGGGTGGTGTCAACTGGTGTGATAGTTTGTAAATGCTTCCTGAAGTCTTCCCCCCTTGATCCATCTTTGCATGTAAGATACTCATTACCATTTAAACTAGTTTGGAAAAAAACAGTAATGTTTTATGACTCTAAAATACTAAAAATGGGGACCTTTTTTAAGAATATTGAGAATTTAATTCCTAGTGTACAGTGGCTTGTCCAGTATTATAGTGTCTAAAATAAGCAGAAAATGATATATTTTCTTGGTGAACCATGTGCAACCATCTCAAAAACACACAATGAAGAGGTTTGAGGATGGTCCATTAACTTGCTGATTTATTTCTGTGTGCCATCTTGATGAACTCTTTTTCACAAAGAGTTGTTGTCCATGATTATTAAATAACTGTAACTTGTGAGCATATCTATGTAAAAACATCATTGAAGGGGCTTCCATAGTTCATGCCATGAAGTAAGCCTGTAATATACATCTCATTCATCACTTCCTCCTGACCATAGCACAGCCAGGTCTTCATTTCAGCAACTCAGTGCTCCCTCAACACTGATCAGATGGTTCAGTTGAGTCAATGAACAGCTTACTCTCATGTCACTCTTGAAAGCAGTGAATGGCATAATAGGCATGTGGCTTTTGTTCTTCTTAAGAATGAATTTATTTTCATTTTGCAAAAGTAATGTTGTCATGGCAACACAAGGTCAATTTCTATTTTAATGCAATGTATATCACCCAGGCACAAACTATAAATACTCAGAGGGTAAAATGTAATTGGCTTAGTACTTTGTACTTCAGAGTCCTTGTGAAGCCCCTGATACCTAAGTAATGCTCAATGAAAAAGAATCAGAGAGGTCGACAAATAAATGAGCAAAAGACTGAGTAGATAAGCTATGCAGTCTATCCCAATAACTGTAAAACTTAAACTTCTTAAGTATGGAAAAGCGATGCACTTTGCTTGATATAAGTTATGTCCTCACAAGAAAATTAAAATTAAAAGAAAATCTAAATGGGCAGACTATTGTGTTGATTTGTAATTTAGGAGACACCCCTCACTGAGAGTTAGATTGTGGAGTAACTGAGGAAAATGCACACAATTAAATCCAATATATGAACAGTAATGTGTATTCGAACTTACCTGTTTGTTTCTCTCGCCAGGCTGTGACCAAGGCATCAATCCTTGTTTACTGTTTACTCCTGGGGTAACAGTAACAGCAGACACACAACAGAAATTCAGTAGATGTTTGTTGAATGGGTAGAAAGAGAAGCTTATTATTTTAAGTTGCTAAGATGAACATGTATTTACTTGAAAATGTCATTTATAAATATGTACTCTCATCAATTATGTAAGATTATGAGAGGGCTTATTTCTAAAGTACTGGAGTAGTAGAATCTGATACCAAATTACCCTCAAACCAGTTTTAAATATTAAAAACCACAAGTTTCTTTAGAGTCTGAATCCCTGGTAATTATTTGACTAGTCAACTTATTAAACAATCTGGATGACTGTTAACCCATTTCTGAGAGAACTTAGCGACATTATTGTCACATAAAAATTTTTAAAATCTTATTTTACAGGCAACAAATAACTAGCATAAACAGTTGGGCTGCCACAGTTGCTTTCCAAATTAATTATGACCAGGGTACGTGGGGCATGCAGTGTGTAACACATCACTTGTGTGTTAATGAATCCAAGGGAATGCAATGCCACTATTAGTAATAGCTTTTTATTCGGAGTCCTCATTTTCCAGATAGGTCACATAAACACAGCCATTAAACAATAGCATTGAGATAAATCCATAAAATGTATGCTGCTTTTGCTGTTGTCTTTGTTCACCAATCACTTGGTGCAGCTAAGAACCTTATGGTGTGATGGAGTTGATATATGGAAATAGCCAACCTGCAAAACACTGGGGCCAGGAAAGTCAGCCTTTAATCAGGTCTCATTCAATTATGTTTCAAAAACATATCTTGATAGCTAAAACTCTCATGTGAAGTAATGTTCTAATAAATGCTGTCTGTTCTCAAAATAATATAATGTAATTAGACAACGATGAGAGGGCATATATTATGCCATTCCTCAGTTTCCCAGTTGCTCTCAGCAACTTCTACTCCATTAGGCAACGAACAGTTTTTAACCTGGTTTTAATGAAGCATACTGTTCTCTTATACATGACCATATTTTTGTGGTGTCATTTTTTAAACTGAGCAGTGCCTAGATCTTTTACAGGGAAGTTATATTTAACAAGATCTCTGCTAATTTAGGAAAACAAAACAAGTCAATTTCCAAATCAGGAAATGTATAGAGCAGTGAGCCAATCTTTGCATATTGCCTGCAATTGGATGTCAGGTTAAGAAATAATATGAAAGCATTGTTTGAAATTGTGTGAAATGTCTCTTTAATGTTTACTTTGGTATAAGTATAACTAACAATGATTCTTATTACTTTTAACCTTGATGAAAAGATCTTTCATCATTAGCATGTCATGGAAAATTTTGTTACTGATTTTTTTTTTTAGTTCTTCAGTAAACAATTTTTAAAACTTTTGACTTTCTTATGAAAATTCATGTAAATTACTATTCTGTGCTTGACATCAGTTATTTAAGAATCTAAAAGAAAAAGTGTCATCAAAGTATTCATTTTGAATGTTTGGAGTTTTTCTGAGGATTAATAAATGGAGATGTGAATTAATTTTTTACATTCTGAATGATGCTGAAACCCCTTGAAACATTGATGTTTGATTGTGTATCACCTCTTAGAGGAAGTTGCTCCTCAAAAGGGTGATTTTGGCATCTCATAGACTTCCTTGGAAGTCAAGCACCAGAGGTCTGTGATAAAGATAGTTGCCAGCATGAAGAAAAGCAAGATTCCCTCAATTCAGTTATAAAAGCTTAGAGTCCTGACTGCTGAATCACCACCAACTTGCAAATAAATAACCACTACTAAATGCAGATAACGTGTTAAACAGCTAACACTAGTAAATCACTGGTGACAGAGAGCCGAAAGGGAAACTCCTCACACATTGGCACACCAATTCTTAAAGTCTTAGAGCATTGTAATGTCTTCAGACACATATACTAAATTGAACAACTGGTTACTCAAAGTTAAGAATGTTTTAAAAATAAACCCTACTCTCCTTTTTATGTCATTTACATACTGCCTTAGATTTTACTAAGTGGCTATCTGTCTAGTAAGAGAGAGGCAACACTTGGTAAGACTACATGGATATCCATCAAATGTCTGCTATCAAGCTAAATCAACCTGTGGTCTCCCGGCAAAAAGTAACATCATAGGGCAGAGACAACACATTTTAGATACATAAATTGTCCAAAATATAGACAGTCAATTCGGTTTCACATGTACAAGATCCCTTCTTTTCTAATTTAAACATTTACAAATGATAAAAACCAATCATGGAGCTTTGGAAAGGCTGTTACTAGGAACCAAATACGGTTCTCCAGAGAATAAGGCTGATGGGAGTTGTTCACTCTTCCTTTCAAAGCAATTTGCAAAGGA
Organism: Murina feae; assembly: GCA_004026665.1. Taxonomy (NCBI): domain Eukaryota; kingdom Metazoa; phylum Chordata; class Mammalia; order Chiroptera; family Vespertilionidae; genus Murina; species Murina feae. The sequence continues at coordinate 18,008 of PVJC01000355.1, forward strand.
GGTACAGTCTAAAACCTTGACAGCATTTCAGGAAAATATTTTCAGTTGAATTCGTTGAGGTTTAAAATGACAAAACTTAATTCAGTTCAGTGTTTGTTTTCACTCTTGTTTTTGTTAATCTAGGAATTTTATGACATTTATGCTGTTTCTACACTGGCTTGGTGGCCAGAAAAGAAGGCACAGAATTCTCCATCAGTTTGCAAATAATGCATTTTTCTGCTCCAGTGTGCAGGCAGCCTTTATTTAACGCAGCACCACGCTTTCTAAGGTATGGGCTGGAAGCTGTTTGTCACGAAGCTGTAAAATGCCAAAAAATTTTAACACTGAAGGAAAATGTCAATCAAGGCATTTTCCCATCTGCTGCTACTTCTGCGTGTGCTAATTTTATTTTTCCCAATTCCTGAAATTTGAGGTTTCCTAGCCTCACATGGAAGTAAGTTTGAAACTTTCTAAATGACACAAGAAAAAAAAGTGCAAGCAAATGAAGGAATAGGAGGTGTATTTTTCTCAAAGGACACCAATAAAAAGAGGCAGAAGAACATTGAGAAAAATGGAAAACATTCTGTTAAGACCCAGGCCTCTTGAAAAACACTACACAATGCAAATAACCAGCGCTGGTATCATACATGCATGAAAGCATTTTTCATGGTTTTGAAATAAATGGGAACACACATCTTGAACCACATAAGATACTTTTAAAACCAATCAACAGTATGATATCTACAGAGGCAGAAACTGTATGTTATTGAGAAAACATGAAGAAATTTCAGGTATTGGTACAAATGCCATTCTTGTGATTTAGCATGACTTTAATAAAAGCTTCTACAAGGACTTGCACATAACCATGACTGACAGATGTATTTTTTGACCTTTCAGATAGCTCCATTGGCTCACTCAAACACATTTTGAACAGATTATGTACTGTAGTACTTGGTAGACTATACATTAAACAAGAGACTTTGCTCTGAGGCTGCTTCCCACATTCCATGGGGAAAAGGAAGCAGGAAAAAACAAAACTCATAGAGTTCGACAGCTACTGAGGCAACACTTGCCATTTACAATATAAGCCCAAATATTTTTGCAACACAACTATATATTAATTTAATAAAATACACAATATAGCTCTTATACACTCAACAATTTGGCTCATATGCACTGAATCTGCAATAAATCAATAAAAATATGTCATTTGATGTAAACACATTGAATCTTCTTACATTTGCACATATAAATGATCACATGATTTGTGTATGTCTAAGACATTTTCCCTTTCCTAAGCTATTTTAGTGTCCACAAATAAGGAAAACACATTAATCATGTTAATTTTCTCTGAATAGTATTACTCAATGATAACTATTTTTTTCAGAATTTTTCTAGGTCAAATTAAAAATATATCCATCATTACTTATATATTTGTGGGACACTAAAATGCTAAAGAGAAATTTTAAAACTTCAAATTTTCTCCTCTTTTAATGAAGTGAATTAGTCTGTGTGTGTGCAGGACAAAATGGACTATATCTTTTTACACTTAACTTTTATACGACATGAGGTGTCTTACAAATGACCAAGTATTTTTAAAAATTTTTTCAACTAATGATATGGAATGTTCTTTGTGTTTATATGTGTGGCAGGTAACTTTATACAGAAATGCTTACCACAAATATGTATTAATGTTTGGTGTAGCTTGGACTACTGCAAGGTCTTTGCGGGACTTTCAGTAGGAGCCTGTGACGACTGCTAAAAATCCACCACAGATCACCAGTTATGACCCTGCTTTGTATGGGGTTTATAGGTAAACAGTGAAGTTAGCATAAATCACGGAGGACAGTCTTACAGTGATCGGAAACACTTCCCTTCTCACACGCATACCTTCCTAACAGATTGTCATAAGGTATCTTGTCTCCTCATCCTCCTTTTTCTTCTCTGTTTTTCTTTCCTCTTTGAGCATCATCAATTATGTCCTAATATAAGTTTGGTCAAAACAAAACCATTGTTATCTCTGAAAGAAAAAAATAGCAGTGAAAAGGACATACTTGTGGGCACTTCAGATGTTCATGGAAAGCCTTAAAGCAGCATTGGTCTCTCTTCATCCCTCTAAACCAGGGTTGTCACCAGGAGGGATCATTTTTACATCAACAGAAGAGATAAGAAAATGCCAATGCTTTTTTTTTTTTTTTTTCCTCCTCTCACTTTCTCACAGCCACAGGGTCATTTCCCCGACAGTCCTGCAAAAGCTTATCGATTTCTCTCACGACTTCCTCCGCATCCACCGACTCTCTCCCCAGATCCCTGTTGGGGTGGTCAAGCTGCTCCAGGACGGCCCCCATCTCGCTGGAATCCCGGCTGCCTCTGGAATGGACATCTGCGAAGACCCTTGCCATCTGATCGGAAGCCATGAAGGGAGGGTCTCTTGGTTGCTTACTTGGAGACAGATACTGACTGTCAGCGGGCAAATACTGGCTGCTTGCCTCGGCCAGGGCTCCTGGCTTCGCTTCGCAACCATCCTGAGAGCCTTTTGTTGACGTGCAAGGCTCCATGCATGCCTTGGTGGGGCTGCTTGATGCTGAGGGGACCTCTTGGAGGAGAGGGCTTAGGGCACGTTTGGCTTTTAAATAAGGTTTAACATTGGCAATGAGAATAGTGTGCTCTCGCTTGTCTTTTCCGAATGTACAAAAGGTCTTTTTCCCAGTGGGATTCACAGTTTCGTAAGTCTCAGTCTCAACGTTAGCTTCCACTGTGGGCACAAAGAGATTTGTGCGGTAATCTGCATTTTCAGCCTGATTGGCTGCAGGGAACTGTGGCATCCAGCACCTGTCAGAATGACCAAGCACTCGGCATTCATCTGTGCAGTTAATGCACTCTTCCGGTTCTGCAAGACAAAAACCAGCAAGTCCCATCATTAGAGTTGCCTTTACATTTCTACCAAGACTCCGCTCAGCTCTCAGTGGGCTTGCTTGACCTCTGGTCTCTTGATTAAAAAGGAAAAGAGAACAATAATTAAAACATTTCAGGATGGTTGCATAAACCTGCTGGTTGAGAGAATGGTTTTATTTAAGTCTAGTCTCTAGATATTAATGAATTCCCATAGCCTGGGAAGAAGAAAAAGTGGCCATTGGAGAATCATTCTCAGTAGAATAGAACATCACTGGAAACTAAGGTCCTTGGGATATCAGTTAGTCTTTGTTCTGTACAACCCATCCTGAAAACAGTGAGCTTCAAAGAGGATTACTCAGATTAATTTTCCAAACCAGATAACGGGGCAAAAACTGGATTGCAGACTTCTATGATGAGTCCTAAGCTTATTTTTAAATGCTTTATCCCTATTTTCCTTGTAATTGTTATTTTGGTAACAGCATAAAATAAAAGGTTTCCTTTAAAAGTCTATTTTTCCTGCTGAGAGTAGCAAATGGAAATTTCTATCAGAATGTGTTATGAATAAGCTTGTCAAAAAGTGCACATTTCTATTTTATTAGATATGGATATGGATCATATAATCAGTTTTCTTCACTTTAGATTTTTGTTTTTGGTGTAAGTAGGTGAAAATGGATTTCGTCAACAGATATAGTTCAGAGTGAATGACAAATCATGATTTCCTATTTTGAATGAGAGTGCTTTCTGTGAGAATTTTTGCTTCTCTCTTTTGCCCATAGAAATATAGATAATCTAAATAACACTTTTTTAATTATCCTTATTTCAAAGATGCTGAAGAAGAAAACATGAAAGAAAATTTCTTCATTATGACAACAGCTACATACTTCCATGACCCAAATATTTTAAACTATAACTTTGAACTTCATCTTCCTACTTGTCCTTTTCATCAAAAATAGCTATTCCCCTTAATGTTTAATGATCCTTTAAATCAGAAACTTTTTTTAGGAGAGGATATTTACGATTTACCTCTGTGTGATGGGAATAGAATTCCCTACACATTTAAGAACCCTTGGGATTGACATTAAATTGACGCAAGAGGATCTCAACAAATTTATAGTGTCATGTGCAAGGAGAAAAATGTTCACATGAAAGATATTTAAAATAAGGAGAAGCAAATTTAATAGCATTGATAAATTTATACAGTTACTTTTCAAAGCCATAAATAAAATCTGAATTCATGTTTAAAACCATAAATAATTCCCTCTCCCAAAAAGAAAAATATATATAAATATATATACAATACAACTTGATTTATCTCAGAAGATTTTAAGATGAAATAATTTCCTATGACATTAACATTTTTTAAGCTTATCTAAATATTGTCATGATAGAACAAAATACTGTGGCATTACTTAGCATGTATCATTAACACATGAAACATTTGAAACATATTTAAGTATGTCATGTTTTTTCAT